>RJWM01004281.1:55880-103318 GCA_004363535.1 Dasyprocta punctata | reverse complement strand
CTAGGGGCGACTCTCTGCTTATAATTCTGTAATGGATGATTTGTGCAGATAATATATATTGCTTCAAGAAAAGCAGAGCATTTTAAAAGATGGATAATTGTGAAAGAAATGGACAATACTATTGATGAGCTACCTCCTCAAAGAGCTCCAATTCAGGCAGTTTTATAGCAAAATTCTTATAGTTTTCTGAAAAAAAAAACTCATGCTACATAAATTCTTACAGAAAAATCAGATAGAATTTTCTGTTCATTTCCTGACCCAGCTATAACCCTGATACTATAACTTAACAGGAAGACAAAGTAGAAAACTGCAGACTCATCCCACTTATAATAAGACACTAAAATTCTAACCAAACCAATAGCTCTTAGTGTGGCAACTCAGCAAATAAATTAATGGCCAAATTACAGATTTTTTAAAGCACACAGATGGTTAAATATTATAAATCTATATAATAAATCACTTCAAGGACATAGGAAAAAATTAAGATAATTATTTCAATAGCTCTCAAACCAATCATGAATTTTTCAAAAGTGCTTAGTAAACCAATGAAGTATATTATAATAACTATCCAAATATTTATTAGATCAACAGTTAATGTTTTCACTCATGGAAAAATGTCTGCAGGTACCCCTATAAATTTCAATTAACAAATAAATAAGGAACAAAAAATTCATGGCTGTATTTAATATCATATGCGTTCATAAATATCTGTATGTGTGTTCTAGCTGATGTGATACTACACAAAAGTGAATAGAAAGTGGACAGAAAGATAAAATTTCCTTCCAATGCATAATTGCCTCTATAAAGACAAAATATAACAGGCACCATGTAAATGAACAGAAACATAAATTAAGATTCAATAGTATTTATATTTTTATATTACTGTACATATATATGCACACAAAATTGGATAACAATGTGAAAAAATATCCAATTCACAATAGCAATGATACACATGGTTCATACATATAACTTTAATTAGTACAGTGTAAGACAAGCAAAGAAAGTATAATGCTTTATAGAAGGACATAAAAAGAAAACCTAAATCATCATGTGTTTTTAAAAAACACATCAGCTCTTCTCAAAAGGAATCTACAGGCTCAAAATATTTTCAAACGAAAATTCTAGCATTCACATTCTTAAAAATGACTTTGGAGAATTCAAGTTGCCAAGTAAGATACTCCACCGTGAACTACTCAAGCAAATGCCCAGAAGAACACCAGCATCACAGGCAACATTTCCTCAGCTTGTAACTTTGAACAAACAGCAATTACCCACACTGGCGAAGACAGTACTGTGTGCACACAGAGCACCTGGCCAGCATCTGAAGGCGCTGGCAGGTGCTCAGGTGTGCCACCAGGACTGAGACCAGCTGGTGCCAGCAGGGAGCAGAGGCTGCTCTGAGCAAGTTGTCCTCAGCTGGTCTGTAACCTCAGTCAGCTGCAGCCCACCCCATAAAAATGAATGGAGGGCGGTAGAGCAGCAGCCCGAGGCTCCCAAGGAGAAAGGGCACTAGAAATGACAAGAAAATGTGTGCCAACCATGCCCACACCCTCACTGGCTGCTGATTGACTCAGGAGTCCCCCACCCTTTGCTCCCTTTGGTCCTTCCCCTTGCCATCCCCTTGGGGCTGGTCCCTCTGCCAGGGATGTATCAATTAACCCCACAGTAGAGGGAAAGAAAGGAGGGAATTGGAATTTCACATTCCTGTGTTTTAGATTCACTATAGCACTTACGCCTTCAATTTTTTGTTTTTTTAAGAACATATATATTTATATTTATATTCATATTCATGTATTTGAGTTTTGGGGGGAAGAAAATTTTGTTTTCTCTTTGGTTTTGATAAAGTAGGGTGTGGGAGTTTTTTAATGCAATAGCCCCGGGCTTGTCCAATTTGAGGCAGCTATTTAAGAGGGGGTGTCCCATCACATGGGGTGCTTCCCCTGATGAGAGACGGCCTTCCCTCTTTTTTTTTTTTGTTGTTGTTGTTGTTTGTTTGTTTGTTTGTTTGCAGCACCGGGGATCAAACTCATAACTTCATGCCTGCCAGACAGGTGCTTAATCCACTGAGCCAAACTTCCAGCCCTAGGTTTTTGAGGCAGGGTCGCACTATGTAGCTGAGGCCAGCCTTGAGCTGGCGTTGCAGCCCAAGCCAGCCTCGAACTCACAATATGTTCCTCCTACCTCACCCTCCTGAGCGCTGGGATTAAAGGCGTGCGCCACCACGCCCGGCTCCCGTCCCCTTTTCTATGAGGAGTTAAGATGCTATAACTTTTCAAAACATCAGTTTTATCATTTTTTATTCTGGTGGGTTTTGAGGCCCAGACCATTTTTATCCCCCAGGGAGAGTTATTCAGGGAGAAGGGAGAGGAAAAGGAAAACTTTCTTCTCCTCCTTCATCTTTAGCTTCTTGAAAATGGGCCCTCGCCTAATAAATCTCCTGTTTTATAAATCTGAAGAGAAAAAAGAAAGAAAAGAAAAGGTGTGCCAGGAGCCCGAGGACGCTGCTACCAAAAATCTGAGAGAAAGAATGCTGTTACACTGACCACCAAAGGAGAATTTGAGTCTAGTCTTGCTTCTCAAATGACCAAAGGGCCACCATGACGGCAACTCCCACAGCTTGAGAGAAGATGGAGGGCCAGTAGGGCTGGCTTCCACTTGCCCCAAGCACTAGCATACTATAATGTGATAACCACAGACTGACAAGTGCTAAATCACACTGCCCAACCCCAGGACGTGTGCCTTTTCCATGGCCAATGTGAATGCCAACGTATAGGAGAGAGCGGAGCCTTCACCATGGGCCAATGTGAATGCCAACGTATAGGAGAGAGCGGAGCCTTCACCATGGGCCAATGTGAATGCCAACATGTAGGAGAGAGCGGAGGACGGGGACTTCTCACTGGTGCTCCACATCTGCACCGCAGTCCACCCAGCGTGTTCAAACACCTCTGGCACAGGAGCAGACAACACTCTCCCCCTCCCGCAGCCACAGAAGTCAGTCCCTGCTTCACTGTGTGAATCCCCTTAGCATTCCTATGTCCTTGGACATCCACTTCAACTGGGATTCCAGCCTTCCCCTCCCACCCCACTCAAGAGTCTATACATTTCAATCCCATTCAAATGTCTGCCTGTCTTCTATGAGGAGAATGTTCTGTAACTTATCAGAATGATCACTCTGAGCCCCACGTTCCCTGGCCCTTTGCTTATGTTGCCAATAAAGTACAAGCATTGCCTTGTGTGTTACCCTACTTAGTTGAATTCAGGCCATAGAACAGTAGTAGCTTGCTCACCAAATAGTCTCAGAATGCTTAATATTTTTGGATGAACTTGATTTCTATTCTGCCTGTGATTAAGCTTTGGAGAAGAAAGTGTCACTTCTTCCTTTGGCATATTTTAAGGTCTATTAGGACACAAGGCAGTTAAATTCTTGCATGTTAATTCACTGAAGAAAAGACAACAGCCCTTAGGCATCCTGTTTTTGCTGAATTTTGCCTATCTGGTTTCTTCTTAAAAATATCTAAGCATAGGCCGAGGATTTAGCTCAGAGGCATAAGCACCTGCCTGGCAAGTGTGAGGTTGTGAGTTCAATTCCCAGTATAAAAAAAAAAAAGAAAGAAAGAAGAAAAAAAAAAGTCCAAGCAGCCTCCTCTAGCAACTTGCCCCAATTTTATGTTCATGCCAAACACTTGCCAGAGACCAGTTTAATTTAATTTTGCTCTCACAACATGATGTTCACACAAAAATTCTTCAATGTTTCACACTTGCCAATGTTTGAACATGGATTTCTTTCACACTTTCTGTTATATTTTCTTCTGGAGGTTCAGTTTGGCAAACTCCACCCTCTCCTTTAGAAGTACTATCCTTGCCAATAAAAAATGTTTCTAAGCCAAAATTTCTTCCTTCCACTCACACATACATATGTGCTGCATATACCTCATGCATAACCCAGTAGAGAGTCCCGCTGCCCCCATGGAAGTGTGCAGAGGGGAAGAAAGCTGGGAGGACACAGGACACGCACAGTCAGTCTCCTTGTGCCTACCACGATTGGGTGGCTGCTTGCAGGGAGCCCAGCCCAGAGAGATGAGGTTGGAGAGAGCAGCTGTGGAGCCTCTTACTTCAGAGATCTTATCATTGTACTTCTCAGCTTTAGCATGTGTGTGTGTGTGTGTGTGTGTGTGTGTGTATGTGTGTTTGCGCATGTGTGCCTGTCACCCAGCAAAAGAATAATTCTCAGTCTCAGGGCAGCCAAGAGCAGAGCTACAGTCTCAGCCAGAATGATCCTTGCAGGAGATGGCATGGAATGTGGCTCCTCTCCCAGCCACAAAATGCTAGCCCCAGCCACCCTCCTCAACCCCAGAGGCATGAGAATCTCCGTAAATGCACACGCAGCCTGAACAAATGCTGGTACAAGGACCAAAGGGCCCCTCATCTCCTGAAAGCTTTTCTGTGCAGGGTGACAGAAGATAATGTATTTCTTCCATGGACAGGGGACTCTGCTGGCCAGCTGAGTCTGTCATCACCCAATCCAGACTCACTGGCATGCAGTCCATTCTGCGGTTGGCTGACTGGCATGCACTTCACAGTTCCTTGAGTTGTACTGACTTCAGAGTCAAAGTCCCCGCTTTATTACCATCTCCACGATTAAGCACCTAGGCAGCAAGTGCACTCCATGACAACTAAAAAGGATAAAATGGCAAGCAAAAAGGGATAACGGGAGAGAACAAAATGTTCACATCTCCACTACATGCCCATAGAGCATGCTGGGAGAACCCAAGAACAAAGGATGCTGTGTGGAACAGCAGCAGGCAGAGGTATCTCGGGTTCCAGGCTGGCAGCAACCCCCCGCCCCAGGAGGCATCTGGGAAGGACACAGCCTCTCTCTGTCAGCGCCTGGAGCTCTTCAGCACATCAACAGCTCCTAACTCCTCATGCATGGGTGGTGGCAGGATCACAAGGTCTGGAGGCAAAACCCTGACATATTGAGCTCTTGCTCTCTTCTTCCTAATTAGAGATCAGAAGAGATTCCTTTAGCTCCTTTGAATCAGTGTCACGTAGGTGGTGGCTAAGAGAAAACAGGAAGTGAGCCCAGAAAAGCAAACCAGACGTGGGGAGTTGCTGAACCATGGACAGAAAGTTTCAGTTAAGCAAGTGTAGAATAAGTTCTAGAGATCTGCTGTACAACATGGAACCTGGAATCAACAATACAGGATCATACACTTAGAAAGTTTTAAGAGTGTAGATTTCATGCGAAGTGCTCTTGCTAAAGAAAAGAAAATAAAATGAATCATCCAGTTATATAATAACAGCCCCAACAAACAAGTAAGTTGGAGCAAAATCATAGTGGAACAGTTTGCCAAGCACAGGATGTATCAGCTTCCCTTCTCTGATCTGTACCTTTCAAGTAGCTGTGCAGGTCTTTCTTCCTTGATTGCTCAGCATGAAGAGACAGCAGGGGCACTGCAGAACCTTTCTCCCAGCTCCACCCTTTTACCATGCCCTGGGGAAGCCAACCAAGCTGGCTTGAGATATCATTCACCGGAAGCCAAGGCCAAACCTCCAGCAGGAGGCGTGATCTTCCAGAACCTTCCTCTCTCATTTTGGTCATAACTGGGAGGACTCCAAGACTCCTGGCAAGCAGACAGAAGGTGCAAGCAGGGCCCTGGGGCATTTTTATTTCAGTCTAAGTAATCTATTGGGCTTAGTTATTATTTTTTAATAGTCATTATGTATAACTGACATACAATAAACCACACACATTAAAGTGTACAGTTAAGGTGATTTAACAAAAACGAATAATGATCACACTAAAGATAACCACACCCTAACCCTTAGAACCAATGAATGTTAATTTACATGGCCAAGGGGACTTTGCAAATGCAGAGATTTTTTTTCCTAGATTATTAAGATAGGTCCAGTGTAGCCCAGTGCAATGACATGTACCTGTAGTCCAAGCTACTTGGGAAGATGAGGGAGGAGGATCACTTGAGTCAAGGAGTTTGAAGGAAGCCTAGGCAACAAAGCAAGACCCCCATCTCAATAAAAGTGAGAGAGAGAGGGAGAGAGAGAGAGAGAGAGAGAGAGAGAGAGAGAGAGAGAGAGAACCCTCCCCCATCTCCAAAGAAAAGAGGAAAAAAAAGAAAAAAACAGGACAGGACAGGACAAGACAGGAAAAAATAAAAATAAAAAAAAAAGGAAGGCCCAGTATAATCACAAGGATCCTGATAAGAAGCCAGGAGAGTCAAACCGAGCAGAAGATAAGGTGACTGAGAAGCAGAAATTGACATGTGTGGCCTTAAGCTAAGGAACAAGGGTGGCCTCTAGATGCTAAAAAAGGCAAGAAAACAGATTATCTCCTAAAGCCTCCAGAATGACTCATCTCATTCTTTGGACAGTGTCTTTCAAAGAGAAGAAGCTGTTAATTTGGATGAGACCA
This sequence comes from Dasyprocta punctata, assembly GCA_004363535.1. Taxonomy (NCBI): domain Eukaryota; kingdom Metazoa; phylum Chordata; class Mammalia; order Rodentia; family Dasyproctidae; genus Dasyprocta; species Dasyprocta punctata. The sequence goes on along the minus strand of RJWM01004281.1, from coordinate 96,885 downwards.
AGGCAAGAACCATCTGAGTATTCCTTTATGAGGTTTTTCTAATCTGGCTTACCTACACAGGCACTTTCTAACTCTGTGTGAGTGCTGGGCACTGTTCCCTCTCATCTTTTCCTGTGCTTCTCTCTCTGGTCTCATGTAAATTCCTGACACACTGGTGCTGCTTTGTACTCTGCTAAATCTGAGAGACTGGTCTCTGCAGATCACCTGCATTCTCTTTTGTATTCTCTATTTGTAGTCCTGACTGCGCCCCCACATTACCCTGTGACCTCTAGCTCTGTGAACTTCTTTTTTCTGAACAGTCAGTTTCATTTCCTCACTTCAGGGAGGCCACTGAGCTCTGCATGGGTTCCCTGTCCCTATGCAGAGGCCCGAGAATTTTCTGGAGATAGGAATCCAGGGCAACTCTAGGGCTCCCCTCATTCGCTTCTCATCACACAGGGATCATAGTTCTTCACAACAGATGCCCAGTGACTTCTGCTTCTGTCTTGTACAGTGTTTTAGCACTTACAGATAAGAGAACAGCAAACTGTTCTTGGCTTCTTGTCTTAGGGGGAAGCAGTACCTGCCCTGGTATATGCCGATGTGGGGCTCCACAGGCAAATGTCTGCTTCTATGTGGAAAGAGCAGAGGCAGGCTTTGTGGGCCAACCAACAAGAAAACACCTAACAATTTAGACTTGCCCTTGGTTTTGAACCTGCTTCTACGTCCTTTCAATTTTTTTCATTTCAATGTGTTCAGCATGCAAAGTACCATACTTTTAGGTAATGTGTCCTGAGCCCCAGCAAAGCTGCAGGGCACCCCAAGAAAGGCTCCTGTAAGGAGGAGGACAGTCATGAGCCCTGAGTTAACCTTGCCTCTCCCGCACATAACAACAAGAAAACATCTTTAAAAAGAAAGAGAAGGAGGAGAAGGAGGAGGAGGAGGAGGAGGAGGAGGAGAAGGAGGAGGAGGAAGAAGAAGACGAGGAAAAGGAGAAGGAGAAGGAGGAGGAGGAGAAGGAGGAGGAGGAGGAGGAGGAGGAGGAGGAGGAGAAGGAGAAGGAGAAGGAGAAGGAGAAGGAGAAGGAGAAGGAAAAGGAGAAGGAGAAGGGAATATGCCTAAACAGGGTCAATTACTGTAGTTTCCATCACATATCGAGGCTTAAGTGGCACAGGGACATGGTTTGCTTTTTTCTCTTCTAATTGAAGGCCCAACAATACAAACACCTCTGCCATTTCATACCATGCAGGGGTAACAGCCATCCATGGTCTCTCAGAGGTTTCACCTCAGAATGACAAATGTCCAGGGAACAGGGTGAGGAAGAGCAGCTCATTAAACTCATTCATTGATCTTTAGGGCCAACACATCATGTTTCCAGAGTAATCTGAAATGATGACCACCAACCATGTCTCGCTGGAAATGGGAAGGTGCTGGAGAGGCAAGGTTAACTCAGGGTTCATGACTACCCCTCTCCTTACAGGAGCCTTTCTTGGGGTGCCCCACAGCTTTGCCAGGGCTCAGAACACAGTACCCCAAAGCATGGTACTTTGCACGCTGAACACACTCAAGTAAAGAAAATTGAAAGGACTTAGGAGCAGCCTCAAAACCAAGGACTTTTTTACCTTCTCCTATTGGTCCTCCAGGAGCTGTGTGGAACTTTTAGCACTGGGGATCGAACTCACAACCTCGTACCTGCCAGACAGGCACTTAAGTCACTGAGCCAAACTCCCAGCCCTAGTTTCTTGAGACAGGGTTGCACTACGTAGCTCAGGCCAGCCTTGTGCTCGGCGTTGTAGCCCAAGCTGGCCTCGAACTCACAATGCTCCTCCTACCTCAGCCTCCCGAGTGCTGGGATTAAAGGCGTGCGCCACCACGCCTACCTCTCTCTAAAGTTCTTTTATTGGAAGCTCCCCAGAAGGAGCACGATTGTCTTCCATCACCTCCCTAAACTCTTATTAACCAGGTCAAGTTAAACTCATATCACAGGATGGAAGACCGAGAAATACCACCACATAAATGTAGATTTTGTCACAGCCACATCTGTCCTTTAGTCCCATTCAATTTCCATCATTATTTACAAACTATTGTCTGCTCTTTGGGCCCATTTGACCCCACCAAAATTATTTATTTCTCTTCTAAGACTACCTACAGCCCCACACTTCCTTCTGTCCTGTGAAGATGTATGTGAGAGTCAACCAGCTAGCCCTTCTCTGTATCTCATATTCTACATGGCTCCCACGCACACGTGCACACTAAACAACTGTGCTGATCTATTGCCAGTTTATTTCAGCGGATGCAAAGACTTCAACCTTCAAAAAGGGGAGAGAGAAATTGTCTTAGTTATGTTTCTCATTGCTGAGACAAAATACCTGACACCCAAAGTTAAAGGAGGAGAGGTTTATTTCATCTCACAGTTGATAGAGGTTTCAGTCCATAATCAGTTGGCTGCAAGGCAGGGTGGCTTCACAGATGAGAACAATTCATAGCAGGCAGAAGACAGCAAAAGCAACAAAGGGCTTTAACAGCATCTTTCTGCCCCTTTTTTATTGTATCTAGACTGCTGGGATTAGGGCAGTGCTAAGCCAATCAGTAGACCAATTTAGTAATCACACACCCCCTCTTTTTTTTTAAGAGTAGAACATATTTATTGAGAGAAAGTTAGTTACTGTCTGAGAGACAGACAGAAGTGGTCCCAAGTGGGTTTTTGCCAACGACTGTGTTTCCTAGGGACTTTTATAGAGTAAAACCACAAAGCGAGGCAGATCTAAGGTAGGGAAAACATGGAAACTTGCAAGGTAGGCACGAGGTAGGACAGAACTATGGCCAAGTAATCACATCCTTAATCCCAGCATCACACACTCTAAACTCAGCCACCTCTGAAAAAAATCCCACATAGATTATACAAGGTTTTGGGAAGACATCTAACCATAACACAAATCCTCTTTGTTCCTAAAATTTCATGAGAACAAGGATTGAAATATGTCAAGAAATCAATAGTACTTCAAAGAGGCATCATCATGAGTGCATGGAAGCCCCTCTCATGAACCATGCCTTCAGCGTCCCAAGATGCCTGGTTCCCAGTCAGGGGCTGGCAGGGAGAATGAGTCTTTTAGGTGTCTGGGTGCCTGACTCTGTCTGCTTTCCAACAGAGGCAAACTCTACCACAAGGGCCATTTTTCCCCTGCACATGCCTCAATCTGGAGGCAGGAACTGACTGACTTCTTTGACTACCATTCACTTCCTCAACAGATGATTATGGAAAATGGGCTAGAATTTCTGGAGATGCAAAAGTGAGTAAGATACCAAGATCATCAGTTTGGGAAAAGAGGTTGATATGCAGGCAGTCAGAAGACAGGCAGCAAATGCATTCTGCAGACAGGTAGAGGTGAAGACAGCTGACTCCTAAGTAAGTATTACTATCACAAAATAAAATAAAACAATTAATATTGACTAAGCCTGCCCACTATCAGGTCACCCAATGGTTAGAAAGTCCTGTCTTCCAACCTCCTTTATCTACTAGTTCTAGATTTACCTTCCCACAAAACCCAGGCTAAGTCTGCTCACTTCCCACTGAGCACTTTTTCCTTGTGGCATATGGCACCCTGAATCAGCTTCTCCATAAGGAGACCAGGCCCAGCCTCCATGACCAGCAAGATACGGCAGGTGGTCCTTTGAAAGAAGAAAACACAGATTGGAGTTCAGTCATTGTTAGCTCTGTGGCCTCCAGAAAGTGATTTAATCTGTGTTTCTGTTTTCTCACATGTCCAACAAACCTACCTCATATTATTACAAAGAATAAAAGGGACCGTGTTTGTTTGAGCTTTAACACTGAGTATAGCATATCATAAGTTCTTGATTAGTGGCATCAACATTATGGTGAAAAATTTTAATCTGATGATTATGCTTCAAAGAGCATTTAAAACAAGTCTGCAGGATAAAGAGGTGGGTTGTCTGATCATCATCTACTTACTCTCCACAGCATCGGTACAGCCAATTTGCACCTTACAATACCATAGCGATTTGGTATGGAGTAATTAATGTGAGCATCTGTAACCTCACTTCTCTCTGCCTTACATCTCCCCCATGGTGCCCAGGACACTGCTGTGACCACAGGAACCCTATTAGAGGCAAAAGCCACAGGAGAAAATATTCTGAGAAGGCTGGTTTTCTGTAGATTTTCCTCAACTTTCATTCTTTAATTTGCCAGAGACATGGCAAAGGCTATTTTCTATATCTAGTTCTTTTCTGTCCCATTTAAACCCTCATTCAAGTTAGCTTCTTAGCATACTTGGAAAAGTTAGTTTGTGAAAAGTGATGATCACAAAGTCTCTTATAATGACTAATTTTATGTGTCCACTTGACTGGACTACAGGATGTCCAGATGGTTTAATAGGTATAACATTATTTCTGGCTGTGGCTGTGAGAGTGTTTTTGGAAGGGACTATTGTTTGAATTCACGGACTCAGTAAAGAAGACCTGCCTATATCAACGTGGGCAGGAATCATCCAATCCACTGAAGGCCAAACATCACAGTTCCTGGTTCTCCAGATTTGAACTCAGGGTCTTAACCACCCCTGATTTCAGGACTTCGGATGCAGGTAGGAGAGAGGAACAGTGCCATCCCTGTATTAGTCAATTTCCTTTTGCTGAGACAAAGTAGCTGACATACACAATTTTAAAAAGAAGCGGTTCATTTTGGCTCATGGTTTAGAAGTTTCAGTCCATGGTTGGCTGTCTCTAAGACAGAAACATTATGGCAAAAAGTCTGCTCTAGTGACTGGAAGTCTGCTCAGCTGAATGAGAAAAGAGGGCCAAAGAGAGACAAAGGGACTGGAGATAGGATAGAGCTTTCAAAAGCACACCTCTAGTGACCTTCTTACTCTAAGTATGCACCAACTTCTAACAACACATTGAGCACTAAATTCATTAATGGATTAGTTTCTGAACATTGTTGCATGGAGAATCAAACCACAATACCTAAGTCTTTGGGAAATCATTCATATTTAAACCATAACAGCCCCTGTAATTACATGAGTCAATTCCCCTAATAAATCTCTTGCTCTCTCTCTCTTTTTTTTGGTGCTGGGGATCAAACCCATGACTTCACACTTGCCAGGCAGGTGCTTACCCAACTGAGCTAAATCCCTGGCCCTTAAATCTCTTAATCATAGATGATAAATAAGATAGATAGTTAGATGATAGAGGTAAAAGTAAAGATAGAGATAAAAGAGATAGATATAGAGATAGATAGAGATAGATATGTATCTCCTGTTGGTTCTATTCCCCTGGAGAACTCTGACCAATACAGCTCTGTAGTAGCTCTTATCTTTCTCTAGTAGACCCAGGTAGCTACTCTATCTGGACAAGAGAATGCCGTTCTCCAACTCTTCAGTCTATAGCAGTTTAAAAAGATGTGTGTATTCACCCTCAATATTTCATTTGTAAAATGAATAGAAATATATGTAAGACATAATTATTTGTAGATTATATATGCATGTTCTAATGTTATGAACACCATAAAAAATATGCTACCCATAGGGTAAAAGATGAGAAACAAAATAAACAAAATTCAAAATACTTTTTCCCCCACACAGCCCTGCATCATCTGCATACCACACAGTGACTTCCACTTTGTACCATCTCAGAGAAGACAGAGAAGTACTGTAGAAAGGAATGAGAGGATGTCAGCACTCACGTGTGGTGCCCTATGCCAGACTTGGGAATTTGGCAGGAGTTCTTCATCCAATGTGCCCACTCTACAATCATCTCCCAAAACTTTTTAAGACGTATTGAGATTTTCTTCATTTGTAGCAAAAGCTTAGTAGTTCAGCATGACTCAGAACCTCTGAAGTGGTCCCAGACATCATTTCTCAGTAGATTTCTATAAAGTTCTGCCTGATTCTTGTTAGCATGATATTAACTCCTGTGCAGACTTTGAGGTGAGTCACCCCAGGATGGTAAGAACAGGGTCTTTCCCAATTGTCTATGTGCACAAGGGGATGGAGCTCTGGGGACTAATTTCTTAACTGTCTTGACCACATGGGAAGAAAGGGATCCTGAGCTTTTTTCTTGTCCCTGCAAGAAAAGGATTGATAAGCTTCTCGACTTCCAGCCCCACATCATCTCACTGTGTCCCTTCCCTAGGAAAGATGAGCCTGTTAGGAGTCACTGGCCAGGTGCATTTGTACTTTGTCCTCTCCTACCAGGACTGCTACCAGCACACACACTCACAACTCCTGCACTTGCCACACAAGCACACACATACACACATTTACTTCATGGATGCAGACACTTGTGCACATATATAACCATGCATGCATGTACACACACACACACACACACACACACACACATTTCTTGGACCTAAGGTCCTCTTTCCCAGTTGTCTGCACCCTAAAACAGAGAAACAAGAACAAGCAAGACTCCAGGTTTCATATTTCTAGTAGATAAAGTGCAACTTGGGAGCTGGAGGGAAAGCCAGAGATGAGGGGTGCTGGCCAGCCTCCCTCCGAGAACACCCACAGCTCTGAAAGCTTAGTCAATAGTCCATTGTTCCCAGTGAAATTAAGAAGATAAGAGAGTGAAGGAAGTTAGTCTAAAATGCTAAGAAGCAGGCAGTGACTATCTTACATCTTCAGCTGCCAGCCTCCTGCCAAAATGTTTGCCTTTCAAAGGCAGATTGTGACTATGAATTTTAAATTCACATTCCAGAGCTCTTCTCCTCCAGTGTCTCTCCGCAGGACCACTGCATCCCCCACTGCCAGCCAGCACAGCCCTTCCCTTCTAGAATCCTTCCTCCTCTCCCCACTCTGGTCTTCTCTCTTGCTCTTTCATTCTCCCTTTTCCTCTTCCCAACCCAGATGGTTCCTCCAGCTGCCCAATCTAGGAGTCTCAATCTTGATGTAGGTTACTGGGAGTCCTGGACTGGCTGGTCCTTGTTCCTTCCTGCTCTAACAGTAGAGGGACTTGCTGCTTTGCCAAAGCCCAAGGAAGACATATGACTAAACCCAGAGCTGAACCCATGGAGCAGAGAGCCCTGGCTGCCAAGGGAGAAGCTGGACAGCCATGACCTTGGGAAGTTCAGTGCAACCCATCAAGCCTCCTACCTGTAAAGCAAAAGGCTCCATTTTTATCTCTACTTACAAAAAAAAAAAAAAGTTAAGTACTAGGCTCTATGTTGTCAAGAGTCTCTTGCAACTTTCAGGAGCTATTCCATATCTCTAAAAGCCAGGGAAGAAGGATATCAGTCCGTTCTGAACCATAGGACACTTTGATTATGAAGCAGTTTTCCAAACAGAATGACATCAGTGTTGGGTTCAACATCATAGCCAATAACAAACTTTTAGAGATTTCAGTGGCACAAACAGCCCACTGCAGCATACTGCCGTAGGTTCACCACCAATGACATAAATTCTTCTCACCTTGGATGAAAGAAGAGTTGGTCACAAGACGATACTTAGCTCCCCCAAATTCCCTTCAACTCAGTTTTCTGCAGCACCAACAGCACAAAGCCTCCAAGTGTAGATTCCTCAAAGAGAAAAGTTAGCTTCACAAAATAACACATTTTAAGTTTGTGCGACACAGACTGATTCTCCCAGTTTAAATTAGAACCAAGTAAAAGCCTTATTAGGATCTAGGAGTGAATTGGATGTGTCTATGTATTCCCTCAGATGGCTGCCCTGTGACCTAAGTGGTGGAAGAAGAGAGGAGAGATCAGGAAGTTTGAAGCCACCCAAAGCTCACAGAGGTCAGCATGTTCTCTACTCAGCTCTTCCCGCTACGTGGAAAAGCCAGAAGTCATTGGTCACTTTAGGATGGGGAGACAAGAACTTCCAGACAGAGGGACAGAAAGAGCCAGGAAAGCACCATTCTCAGGAATCCCAGGGCCAGAATGGCTCAAGCAGAATGAATGAGGATGATGGGAGGAGCTGGGGTGAAAGAGGCTTGGGGCTTTGAGGCTCAAGGTCTGGGATTTGGGGAGAGGCCTGAGTCTGTATCTTTGTATGTTTTCAGAGAAAGTGCTTTAGGGAAGGGACTAACATAATCAGATCTATTTAAAACTGTCTCTGGGTAAGGATAGAAGTAGGGTGACCAGGTAATAGACTGTAAAACAAACCAGGTAGGAGGTAAAGATGACCTGGGTCAGGGTAACTACTGTGGGCCTGGGTTAAGGGGAACTATTTGGGCAGTATTGTGAGGACAGAGCAGGACAGACTTCCTACCAGACTGGATATGAGGGACAGAAAAAGAGGAACAAAGGAGAGGTTGGACCTTTGGCTAAGCAGGGCAGAGGGGGCGCCACTGATGGAAAGGGTGAAATGTAAGTCAGTCCAGTTAGGGTGGAGCATGGGTTGTGGAGTTTGAGATGTCAGTTATTCCCCCAGGTGGAAGGCTTAGTAAACATAGGCCACAGGAGGAGGCAAAAGGGGAGAGAGGGAGTGGGGCAGAAGGATGGCTGCAGAATGAAGCCAAAACACAGACAGCAAATGGAGCAGTTTCCTCTGTGCCTGGAGTACAATCACAGGTTTATGGAACTCAGTTTTAAATCTTAAAAGATTGAAAGGCTATTTAGGGTTTTGTTCAGTCCTTACTAAAATAGAAAGGTTGTGTTATGGTTTGTGTGTTATGTCCCCTCAAAGCCTCACATGGTCATATGTAGGGTATTTTTCAGAGGTGGCTGGATCTAGATTGTGCGACAGTGGAACTGATTCATGGTGCAATTCTAGGGTCAAGGCCACTAGGATTAAGAGTGTGAGTACTATCTTCCCTAAGTAGCCTCCATAAGTTATAAGGGGTAGAAAGAGTTCTGACCAGACTTCTTGTTTTGTTATCTTTTGCCTGCCATGAACTGTTTCTCCTCTTCCATGCCACCCTGCCTTGGAGCCAGCTGATTATGGACTGAAACCTCTGCAAACTGTGAGCTGAATAAACCAGTCCTTCTTTAACTTCGGGTGTCAGGTATTTTGTTTGAGCAATGAGAGAAAAGTAACCAAGACAGATTGGAAGCTACCTTAGATTATCACCTGAGACTTCTTAGAGAAGAATTTCTAGAAGCATAGCCCTAGGATCAACAGAACAGAATCACAGGGAATGCTTTTTATTCACAGTGCAGACTCCTGAACCCCACCCTACCCAACTGAATTTTAATCAAGTCTTGGGGGCCTAAGAGTCTGCATTTTTAAAAACTTTGCAAGTGATTCCTTTTAGTACAAAAGGAACAAATGTCTTGCCCCTGCCAAACAGGTTCCTGAAAGGAGCCAGAGGACAACATGGGAGAAAAGCAGGACACACTGCATCCATTCCACAGTGGACCCTCAGTTAATTGATCACCTACTGTATGCCAGGCTCTGTGCTCAATGTCACACAAACTTTATTCCTTCTAACCCTAAATCAGTCAGTAAAGTCAACACTATTGGTCTCATTTCACCTTTGAAGTTTAGTCTCAAGTAGTTTAAGTAATGTATCTAACGAGATCCAAAAGAAAAAGTCACATGGCAACATTTGAGAGTTCAGCTCTCAGCTACAGCCTGCTTAGCCCACATTCTGTGCTGTCAACTCAGAGACACCACATATTTCCCCAAAATCAGTAAGATCAGTCCCTTGAAGTTTCAGTACTGGAGGAAGATGTGAGGGATGCTGATGTACCAGCAGGACAAATCTGCTGATCTCCTCATTCTGGGGCACTCTTGTTGGAAGGATCTGTGTTTCCAAATTTACACAGGTGTCCAAAAATGCCAGTAGTGTCTGTAGCCCCATGGGGAGGAGAAGCATCAACTCCTCCAAAGACTTGTGGCCATCACCCTGGAGCCACAGACCAACTGGGCCATCTGCATGAGAATTGGCTGAAGCCACCCATTGCACTGGGCTTTCCCAGCCTGGAATTCCAACTTCTAAGACTGGAACTGCTCTGGAAAACCTGACCTCTGATGAGCTCGGAAAGTCAGAGAGAGCGAGATGGGGAGAAGAGTGACCACCCAGATGAATAAGAGGAGAACATGGATACCTGAGCTCACAGTAGGGTCACCTCCCCTACTACTTCCTCTCACTAGAAATTAAGTTCAGTGATGACATCATAAGAGTATAGACTTTGCTTTCAAAATCTTCCAGTTATAGTATCTAGCAGGCGTAGTATCTGATAGAAGACTTCAATGCAGATGAAAATGGCCTGTGATTATGTATTGGACATTTTCATTGCATTGAGCACTATTTTAAAAGACTTTACATATATTGTGACAGCCACTCTATAAATTCCACAAACTCTGTTTTTCAGATGAGGAAACTAAAACACAGAAAGGTAAGTAAACCATCCAAGGCCTCCCACATAGCAAAAGAGGCACTGTAATTACGTTCATAGCTACCATACCTTACTTAATTATGCTTGCCACTATGATCAGTTCTTGGGAGCTTCCTGAAGACCTGTGTTGAGGAGGATACAAGGCTTTGCCCTAAGTCAAAAAAGAATGCCTTAATCAATGCAGAAGAATGCCCTTGAGGCTGGATCCCCAGTGTGAGATGATAGCATAGCTCACAAAGCAATCAGATAGGATGGCGCACAGTGCAAGTCTAGGACATGTCAAAAGGCTCTGCCAAATCCCAGGAGGCTCACAACTTTCCAGAAACAGACCCAGAGATTAGCAGATATAAAAAAAAAAAGATAAACAAATCATTGGAATTTAGTTAATACATCCTCACATTGGGAGATAATACCAGGAGCAGTAGAATCTTATTTTTTGTTTGTTTGTTTGGTTTTTTTTTTTGTTTTTTTGCGGCACTGGGGATTGAACTCACAGCCTTGCGCTTGCCAGGGCAGGCGCTTAAGCCGCTAAGCCAAACTCCCCAGCCCTGGTTTTTTGAGGCAGGGTCGCACTATGTAGCTCAGGCTGGCCTTGTGCTCGCGTTGTAGCCCAAGCCGGCCTCGAACTCACAAGGCTCCACCTACCTCAGCCTCCCGAGTGCTGGGATTAAAGGCGTGCGCCACCACGCCCGGCTAAGAATCTTATTTTTAAGAACCTCTCCCGCCTTTCTGTGTTAAAGCATGGGAAGACAGACTTCATTCAGGACAATCATGAGGACCACTGCAAAGGCATATTGTGCTGGGGGAAAGATTGGGCTCAACTCAGAATGCAACACAGGTCGTCATGAATGCCTAGCTAAGGAGTAGGGTGCAGGTCAGTGGATGAAAAATTAATAGGAGGAAATATCAGAGTTAAAATAGGTTCTAGTTAAACTGTCCTAATAGAATTCTTTCTTTCTTTCTTTTTTTTTTTTTACTAGGGATCAAATTCATAGCCTCCTGTTTGTTAGGCAGGCGCTTGTGCCACTGAACTAAATCCCCAGCCCCACTAACAGAATTCTTGCTGAAGACAGGCCAGAGTGATCAGATATTGCCTGAGGGATGGAGCAGGGTAAGGAATCTAATCCGATGTCAAGGATGATCAGATATTGAAGATATTAACAGTAGGGATTCCTGCTAAACTGACTTAACAGGATTGTTAAAACTAGATTGTACAAGGAAGTACAGGGATGGGCCTAGGAGAAGGTTCCTAAATGTAACTAAAGTTTGGTCAAGCAAAAAATCTTGGTCGCCACACATACCCAACATTTTCATCTTGTCACCTACTCTTAGGCATCTTCACCCAATGGAACATCACTATCTCTGAACCCTTGACTAGACTTATTCCTGGTCATTGGCTCTGAGTATTACATGCTTTACAAAGCGATTTCATTCCATTTTGTAATGTTCTGGGATCTGTACCTCATTTGATTTCCTGCTACCTTTGGCTCAACTAAAATCTCTGTTCTTCTTGAACTCTTCCTCCACTCTTTTACCTGAGACTGCCTTATCTTGTCCCCCCCACCTACCTGCAGACTAGCTGTCTTTTCCTAGCTCCCCTTCATATCACTGAGCTCTAAATGTTAGGAGTCTCCTTCTCTATCTACTGTCACCCTGCACATGATGTTATCCAGTCCCAAAGTCTGTTGTTTGTGTGCTTGCTTATTTTTCTTGTAGTACTAGGAAATCGTCATAGTTACTTTCTTCCACTGCTGGGACAAGATATCCAACACATACAAGTTAAGAGAGGAAAGGTTTATTTAGCTTGCAGTTTGTAGAAGTTTTAGTTCACAGTAAGCTGGCTCCAAGACAAGACAGCATAGCAGAGGGCCATTGCAGAGGAGAAACAGTCCATGGCATGGCAGGCAGAAGGTAGTGAGCAACAAGAAACAGTAATAGAAGCAGCAGCAATCCTGTCTTCTTTCTGTCCCTTTATATTCCATCCAGGCTGCAAGCCTATTGATTAGTAACACTCATACCCAGGGAGGGGCTTCTATTACTCACACCCTTAATCTCCGTATCACACCCTTAATCCATATTCAATCTAATCCAGATGCCTTAAATTTCCCCACTTATAACAGCGGGAGGTTTGGGAGGGACATCTAGATACAAACCATAACAAGAATGAACCCAGGGCATTCACACTGAGCTACATCCCTAGTCCTTTTTTATTTTTTATTTTGAGGGTCTCACTAAATCACTAAGTGTCCAGGCTGGGTTCAAACTAGCAATCCCCATGATTCAATCTCCTAGAGTTGTAGGTATAGGTTTGCAACCCTATACCCAGTTCCAGCTTCAAAGTTTTAATCTGTATGTCCAAATTTACATCTCCTTGACTTTACCTCCTGAATTCCAATCTTTTATTTTCAATTTCTAACTTAAGATCTCTGTTTATACAGTAACAGGGATGTGTATGGGGTCCCTGCATCAGCTTCATCCCCATCTCAATATAATGGCAGCTCCATTCTTGCAGCTACTTAGATCAAAAAGCTTGGTGTCATCCTTGACTTTTCTTTCTTCTTCATGCCACATCCCACTCATCAGAAATACAGTCAACTTTGTTCTTAAAATAGAGCCAGAGCCAACAACTTTCCACTATTCCCACTGCTGGGTTTTGATCCAAGACTCTATCATCTCTGCCAACAATTCTCCCTGCTATCTCTTCAACAGATCCAGTTTAATCTCAACTGAGAAGCCAGCAACCCTTCTTACATATGTCAGAAAGCATCATTGCTCTGCTCACAGTTTCTCAGTTGACATAGGGAGAATCGAAATATCCTAGGCCACCCTTAGCATGGCCTAGAATTTCCCAGGTAGCTCACTGAGAGCTCTGTCCTCAGAGGACACTGTTTTCCCCACTCACTGTACTCTAGCTTCTCTGCCACTTCTGAGCCCTTGCCTCTGCAGGAAAGGGTCTTCCTCTACATCTCCAAAAGACTCCTACAGTTCATTCAGGGAGACTTTTCTTGACCACCCTATTAAAAACAGCAACAAGGGCACACATGTACACACAGACACACTTTCACACCACCATCACTCCCTATTCTGTCATCCCATTTGGTCTTTTTTCATCACTTTTCCCACCTGATATATTATGACTTTACTTACTAACTGCTATTATTTTTCTTCATCCTTGTCCATTAAAATATAAGCTTCTTTTGTTTGTTTTTTGTTTTCTTTTTGCAGTGTTGAGGATCAAACTCAAGGACCCCACATGCTGGTCAAATGTTCTATCACTTAACTATACTCCCATTGCAAATCTCTCTTTTTTTTCCCCCCATACTAGTCTGTTCCCAATTTGCAATCCTGTTTCAGCCTCCTGAGTAGCTGAGATTACAGCTGTGGACCACCACATCCCACTAGAACACAAAACACAGAATTTTTTTTTTTTTTTTTCCGGCACTGGGGATTGAACTCATGGCTTCATGCCTGCCAGACAAGCATTTAAACCAGTAAGCCAAACTCCAAGCCCTACTTTTTTGAGGCAGGGTTGCACTATATAGCTCAGGCCGGCCTTGCGCTCGCATTGTAGCCCAAGCAGGCCTTGAACTCACAACGCTCCACCTACCTCAGCCTCCCGAGTGCTGGGATTAAAGGTGTGCACCACCACACCCGGCCCAACGCACAGATTTTGTGTCCTTAGCATCCAGAATAGAGACAACCGCATAATAAACTTGAATTAAATAACTGAATTTTTTTTTTTTTGGTACCAGGGATTAAACTCACAACCTCGTGCCTGCCAGTCAAATAACTGATTTCAATAAATGAATGAAAGAATGAACGTGTTGCATGAGATAAGTGAAGGTCGGAGAGTTGGTGTGACTTTCCCAAAGCCACACAGCTAGTAAGTGGAAGAGTTGGTTTTCCAACACAGGGCTGTCTGACTCTGCTTCTCAGAAGGCATGACACATGGGAAAATCCTAATAAATCAAGCCCTGATCCATTAAACACAAATGCTTGGCAATATCAAATAGCACACTCAGAGCCCAAAATAGTTACCATAACTTCCTTAGAGGCTTCTGCACCAGTGACACTCGACTTAATGGACTGAGGAGGCCAGGGGCTCATAATTACCCCATTCTCCATCACTTTGCCAACAGACATATGTCTTCACATAGGGCTTCTCTGCAATGCCTGGAATTAAAGCACGCCCTTTGGAAGCTCAGCAATCTAGAACAAACCCTGAGACACATAGGGCTGGTCTCATGAGCTGGCAACCACACTGTCTCATTTTAGAGACTGGGAAAGCTTAGTCCAAAAATATCTACCCCTCCCAAATGCCACAATGCCTGGAATTCCACCATTAGAGAGATATTTCTGAGAGTTTAAGCACTATCTCTGATTCTGAGTCACTTTTAGGTATTTTTTTTTTGAGACACTGCATAGTTACTTTTTAAAATGGATTCTGAGTTTATTTCTCTTAATATATGAGTTGATCTCATTTGCATTTATTGTTATAGTTCTAGCATCCAAAATTTCTTTTTTTACTGTTAATGCTTCATTTATGTTTAATTTGTTTTCTTTTACTATATAACCTGAATTTTAGTTCTAATTGCTACCTTCTCAATTTTTTTTTTGTTTTGCTTTTGTTTTTTGTGGCACCAGGGATCGAACTCACAACCTCATGCCTGTCAGGCAGGCACATAAGCCACTGAGCCAAACTCCCAGCCCTACCTTTTTGAGACAGGGTCACACTGTGAGTTCAGGCTGGCCTTGCACTCACGTTGTAGCCCAAGCTGGCCTCGAACTCACAACGCTCCACCTACCTCAGCCTCCCGAGTGCTGGGATTAAAGACTACCTTCTCAATTTTAAGTAAGATGTTTAACATTCTATTTCTTAATTAATTTTAGAAATCAAATAGTATCAATTCTCTCCAAGCTAAGAAAGATGAGAAAATTAATCATCTTATAACTCTTTCTATTTTCTTTACACTTATTCCTGCCCTCTCTATCAATGTACACCTTTTGTTATTATGTTATTGAATTTTTATTCTTTATGGTTCTATTATTATCATTATTGTTGTTATTTTTACATTTAGTAAGCTTTTTTCTTTCATAGATTTCTTTTCAATGTAATAAAACTAAGCCGAGCGTGGTGGTGCATGCCTGTAATCCCAGCACTCAGGAGGCTGAGGCAGGAGGTCCTGCAAGTTTGAGGCCAGCCTGGGCTACAGAGTGAGTTCAAGACCCTATCTGTAAACAAACAAAATCAGTCAACCAATCAATCTTTGGAAAAAGCCATAGGTATCAAACACTGACATGTTTTGATGAATTCAGTGGTCAAATTACTTGTACTTCTTGCAGTAAGTTCCCTCAGATGAAGGACAGCAATGAGGAAAGGGACAGAAAAACACAAAAAGGGAAACTAGATGTAAGACCGAGAAATACACCAAAGTCAATTACCTACTTTTCTGTTTCACCTTTTGTTGAACACAGAAACCAAGGGGAAATACAGTGCAAGCTAAATAAATGTTCCCAGGGCACCAAGATTTCTGACCTTCCTTTGGTATAAAAGAGGACAGAAGCAAGACACAACTGTTCCCAGATCAAAAGTTGTCACCATGGGGGGCTGGCGTGGGAGGTGTGCAGAGGAAGGCCGAGCTGGACTTTCCAGGGAGCCCTCGGTACACCAGTTCCTTGACCTCAGACTGGGAGAGAAAGGACTCTTCCAGCCACAACCAAGCCCACGTCACCTCCTGTGCACACGTCCCTGGCCAGGCAGGCCTCGTGTCAGAGGATGGGGCCCACACTCAAAATTAATGTCCCGCTCCTTCTAGGCTGAATTTGGTCCAAAACCATCCTGGCTTTCTTTTCCTCAGCCCCTTGTGAGAACACAGGAAGCTCTGCTTCCCCAATCCTGAAATATCCGCCTCAGGAAGGAAGGGATATTGTCTTTTCAGGGGCCCTCGCTTGTGAACCAGTTCCACAGTCCTCTTTGGAAATGTACCACAAAAGCAAACCAATTCTGAAGTTCCTTGGAAATGGCATATTTGAAAGATAATATTCAAAGCCATTCACACAGCAAGGAAAAATGCTTAGGTCATAAAACCAACACAAATTTTGTACAAATAGGTCGAAACCCAGCACCAGAGATACGTTTTTGTTATTGTTTTGCTTAGTTTGATTTCTTGAGTGGGGGCAGTGTTTCTTCAAAAGAGAAACCTTTTTTTTTTTTTCCCCAATATTTTGCCTTACTTAGTGAATAATTTGCTAATTCGCCTTTCACTAAGCCACAATGAAATTCATGCTTTCTGGAAAGCACACAAACTTTCAGTTAGTTCAGCTGTGTTTTATGATCAATTTTTATAAATAAATAGGCTAAGTCAAAGAATCTTAAGAGGTGAACATAATTGAGTTAGAGTGCTCTCCTACTATTAAAATATTTCAATCAAAAACATTTGCCAAACCAGGCATAGCAGCACACACCTACAATCCCAGCATTCTGGGAAGCTGTGGCAGGAAGACTGTAAATTCAAATCTAGCCCTGGCAATTTAGTGACTTAATAGGACCCTGTCTAAAAAAAAAAAAAAAAAAAAAAAAAAAAAAAAAAAAAAAGATGGAGGTGCAGCTCAGTGTGAAGGCCCTGGTTTCAGTCCCAGTCACAGGAAAAACAATTCCCAAAGAACAGGGATATAGAGACGTCTCACGGTGCTGCTTTGCAGAGACAGCATTATACATTTCAATCCGTCTAAATGGCATTTGTGGCTGAGTAGACTTCCTGACTCACAGACCATGATTTCTAAGACGAACTCTGACACTAACCGTGCTCACATGAACCTTAGATGGCCTACATTTCCAAGTTCACAACAAACTCATCTTTCTGAGGAAGGCTGTCTGTGGTGAGGTCCAGAAACGATTTTTTAGAGGAAACTGTGTCTTTAGGTCACTAAATTCCACGGCCATTTCTCCTGCTGTCTCTTCTTAAGGACCCATCACCACAGACCTGAGAAGTTATTTGTACACCAAACACAGTAATGTAATTGGAAAAATAGAAATTAAAAAAAAAAAATGAAGGTTAAACACTCTGCCTCCTTTCTCCATTCTTATTCCCAGACAATATCCATGTCCCCAGCGCCTCCCAGGCCTGCCCCTGTCCGCTGAGTTCTGTTCCTCCCCAGCCACCTGGCCTTGCTCCCTCCCATCGCCCACCCAAGTGGCCCAGCCTCAAGTGTCCTCCAGCTCCCACTGTGCCTCTCCGAGCAGCGCCCAGGGATGTCCCCATTGAGGATCAGAACAAAAAGCCTTTTACAGACTCTCCCAGGCAAAACCAGAGTGAGGCAGGCTTTGAGGAGGCTGCCAAGGAGGGCGAAGGCCTTGCTTTGAAAACACTTCTCCAGTTTGCTGACTCGTGGGACTTGGCAAGCCCAGGGAACAGCGCCGCGGGGAAGAAAGCCCCTGGACAGGCCTCCCAGCGGCAGCAGGCAGCCCTGCTCTTTTCATCGGCCCATGTGACACCCGTGAGGGAGCCGGCAGCCAAGGTCTTGTGAATGAAGACTGTTCGCAGGGGCCCCTCCCTGACTGCAGCCCATATGTCAGGACACACACACACCCCTCCAGACTGCTAAATCATGGCTGAGAAAAGGACAACGGTTTTCCGCATTGGTAGGACATGCAGGATTGACCAGGCAAGGACTGAGATGAGTTGGAGGTAAGCAAGTACGAAAAGAGGGCAGGAAAAATCTATGGACCACAGGAGATTTTTCTCCTCGGCTCTGAGCCGCATTCAGGCCCATCATTCAGCACAAGGGTTAGGGTTAGGGCAGCCCGGGCTGAGTTCGGTTGCGAGTTAAATGCATAACTTGTAACTCAGTTTCCTACTCTGTAAAACAGACAAAAGAGATGTGGACTCGTGGCAGTCACTTAGTAGAGCCCTACTGTTTTATCAGTAGGCAAACTGCAAATCCAAGTCCTAAATGTTTAAGCAACTGGCCACCAGAAATGGTAACACAAGAGCAAGAATTCAAGGGCAGCCACCTCACTCATTTGTTTACTTTTTCTGCCTTGAGCTAAAATGGCTCCAAGGCCCCAGACTCACAGCGGGCCTGCCTGGTCCTGTGGCAGCCAGAAAGACTGCAGAGGACAGTGTTATTCAAGGTCATTTAAAGGAGGGAAGGACCGACCTGCCACAAAGGGTCCTTGTGAAAATGCAAAGGCCCAGGATTAAAGACAGGACTCAGCCCAGGGCAGCTCCTTGCTGAAATGTTAGGAGCAAAAGCAAAGCCTGGGAACTGGGGGTGCAGCTCAGTGATAAACTGATTGCCCAGCATGTGTGAGGGTCTGGGTTCAATCCCTAGCACTATTAAAAAATAAATAAATAAATAAAAATTTTTTTTAAAAAAAGTCATTACTAGGAGGCAGAATGAAAAACCAAAAGCTTTCTGTGAGTTAGAAGAAGACACACCCTCCAAATGGAGGAAGTAGAAACACCTCTCAGGCAGACAAGTTAGGGAAGGGGTGCTCCTCTGAGCCGCCCACTAGGTCAGCCCCATTTCCCACCCCTCCCTAGGCACACTCGCCCACCTGCAGGGGCTCTGGCTGGAACCACCTGCTCGTCTGACAGGGAACTGTCAAGGTCAGGCTGGAGGCTTCGCACAGGTGCAGGAAGGAACACCACAGCATCTTCTTAAGAAGTAAACAATGTCGCCTGATTTAGCTCTAATTTTTTTCTATGTGACTTTGAAGTGGCAGTTTCTAGGGAAACCCTCAATACCTTTCAGGGGAGATCAAGGACCTCTGTCAAGTCGCAGAGAAGTTACCAAAGCCATTCTTCCATTCGGGTCGCAGCCATCAGTGCAGGCCTCAGGTGCGCGTGGTAAGGCACAACCAACACACGGACAGGCCGGGGAGACAGCACACTTCACCTCAGGAAGCTCACAGCCCAGCATGGTGCAAGACCAACAGGCGCTGACAGGCACAAAGAGTGGGTCGATTCACTCACTTTAGAACCCAAGAGGGCTTCAGAGAGGAGTTAACTTCAGAGATTGCTCTTCCTAGAGGGGTAGGATTTCCATAGCTAGAGAAGCCAGCCCGAGAGGAAAGCAGAAGCAAAACTATGGATCCAGGGAACCTGGGCCAGATCACTGGGTAGAAGGAGTACTGAGTCCTAGAGGGCGTCTGGCCCCATGAAAGGCCATGGAAATGAGGAGTCCGGACACTACTGAGGGGGCGGAGGGAGGGTTTTTATTCTATCTGTACCTTTGAATGACTCGGATGGTGCTGGGAGGCCAGATTGTGGGGGCTTGAGTCTCAAGACTGGACAACAGTGAACCCGGAGTGACAGTGAATTTGGAAGGACAGCGTTGAATTCGGTGACAGAAAAGTCAAGTTTGAGCTAATAACAACTCAGTGCCATAAAAACTTCTAGCCATTAAATAACCAGTTAGCCAGTTTTAAAGCGAAAAAGCACAGCGGCTGCTAATAAACTGGGGAGATTATAAGGGCCTCTGTCTTCCCTTGCGCAGGCTCCGAAGGCGTCAGGGTCAGGGCGGCCCACAGGGCCTCGGGTTCAGTATAGTCGCCTCCAGCCAGCCCGCGGTGCACAGGGGGTCTATACAGCCCACAGCAACGCCCATGCCAAGTTGCCAGGGACTAAATCAAACATCAAGGAGATTCCTTTAAACTTTTAACTTCTTTCTCATTAATTAACTAGAAATATCTTCACCTGTTTATTTTTTAGCTAAATAATCTCATTAACTGATTAACTGAAGTTAATTCCCACTTGCCAGCAGACAGATGAGTGACACTGGCCTCAGGAGAAACGGAAATGGCAGAGGCTATTGCGTGGAAGGCGAGAGTACACAGAGAAACAAAGAGACAGGACTGGGAGGGAAGGGCGAACAAGAGGGGCACCGCCAGCAAAGCAGCTCAGAGGTCATGGAAGGTCACTAGAAAATACGGTGAGGAGTGGGCATCAGGGAGCTCTGGATTGTACCCCTCCTCCCCTGAGGGCCCCACAGCCTGGGGGGCAGGAGCTCAGACTCAGAGGAGGCCACCTGGGGCTTGTGGGTACCCTCCATTAGGTTGTTCTGCTGCGACCTTGGACCCCACAACTTGCATGACCCGTAATCATTTTGAAGTTGAATTATCCCATAATGACAAAAAAAGGCATGGCTGGAAAACAGTAGCAAGCAAAGATAAAGTGCAGCTGAAAATGTACTCAGCGCAGAGTAACATCCCAACCCCAGCAAGCTTGGAGTTGAGAGCCAGCTTCACCCGCCTCCCCCCAAAAAAGATCTATTTTCCTTTCCTCAGAAACCCAAACCATGATAACCTCCCTCTCTGTACAAGTGAAGTGACCCGCCATGCCAGGTTGCCTAGGATTCTCCTGGTTTTAGCATTTGAAAATCTCAGGTCTTGGGAACACTCTTGATCCCAGATACTTAGGACAGTTGGTCATCAAGGGTCCAGGTTATGGGAAAAAGAGAAGATGAGTTTGGGAGAGAGATGGATTCCTAGACTCCTGGACTCCCCTTTGGCAGATGTGAGCCATTTAATATCTCTGAGCTCCATTTAGAGTTCCCTCCCTCAACACATAAGCGTTTGCAACACCTGCTTTGCAGGATAGTTTGCAAGGATGCAGCTGTAAAATAACAGAAAGCAAGCAGTCGGGGCAGGGCGAGCTCTAGCCTTCTACTGGAGCCCTGGGCTGGGCCTGCACATGTATGACAGGGACCAGCCCGGCACAGTCAGGGTGGGAACCTCTGATCTCTCTCTCTCTCTCTCTCCCTCTCCTTCTCCTTCTCTCTCTCTCTCTCTCTCTCTCTCACTCTCTGTCTCTCTCTCTCCCCTCCCCACCCCCCAGCACAAACCTGCCCGATCATGCAGGCTATAGTTGCCACTAAAGGTTTCTCATTCTCAGGGATTGAGCACTTGTGTGCCATGAGAGGACTTCTGTGGCTGCTTAAGAGCCACCACACATCCCCAGGCACGAAGGCCCTGCTGCTCCTGCTGCGTGCCCAAGCGGGAGAAGGAGACCAGCCCCGAGGACCAAGCTGCCAGCGTTTCTAGGTGCTCCATGTTGCTGAATTGCTGTCCCCATGGGACACTCCACACCAGAGTTCAGAGAGCAGTGGCACGAATCCTGTCACATCTCTGTCCTTTGAGCCTGGCAGAGCCCTGAGTCTTCTCATTAGCCGATGAGGTCTGGGGCGTGCTAGTCATGGTGAGCTAGCGAGTGCCCCAGAGAGGAGCTCAAAGCAGAAGATGCGGCCTCTAGCTCAGTCATGATGGTAAGGAGAAGAATAAACCTCTTTTCTTTTCACGGGTTTTGAGGGTCCTTGAACTCCTCTGTGGGCTTTTTCAACAGCTGTTTGGTGTTTACAAGTGAACAACAGAGATAGGAAAGAAGGAGACTGGTAGAGATACGAGTAGTTTCTCTGCAAGTGAGTACTGACTGCCCCGACAAGCGGCAGCCCCGAGGCCCTGCTGTCCACCCAGCAGGTCAGGGAGGTAGGCAGCTGGCAAACACACAAAGAGGAGAATGTGAGATGATGGTCAGTGTCCTAAAACATTTAAACAGGTAACGTGAAAAGTAACGGGGACAGAGAAGCCTTGTGAGGGGTAATGTCTGAGCAGAAACCAGGCTGATACAAAGCAATCAGCCATGTCAAGACGTGCGGAAGGAATGTTCTGGAAACAGCACAGTGGGACAAGGGCCCTAGAGGGGAAGCAAGCTTGGGTGAGCCACAGAACGGCAGAAAGTTCAGTGTGAACATCAGGGACCACAGTGGGGTGACATGGGTAAATACAGGGTGTGTGTTTTAATGTTCACTCATAGGGCATGTGGATGGATTACCTGGGGTTGGAGGTGAGAACAGAAGAACCAAGAATGACTGCCTAGAGTTCAGGTGAATACCAATGCTGTGACTGAAAAAAAAAAAAAGAGATAGAAGATGCTTGGTTTGGTTGCATCCAGCGTGAGGCACCTGCTGGCCATCCTAGGGGAACTGTCAAGTGGGTGGCTGAGGAGACAGGCTGGGAGGGAGAGCAGAGCTAGAGATAGAAAGAGAGGAGAGAAAAGTCTCACACAGAGAGTTAGATGAGACTCTTTGCTGCACTGTCAGCTTCCCAATGCTCCCAGCCACCCACATCCTGTGAAGCCTGAACCCCTTCGTGTTTAAACAGCCAGGCTGTGCTCCAGCTCTGCAGGCTTCTTGTAGAAGTTCATGGAAAGAGCTGGGCCACTTCCTGCCCACCTTTCACATATTCTCACAGCCAACGTGCGTCCAGGACTTGTTCTGTGCAGGTACTAGGCCAGAGCCTGGCCCTGCAGAACTGAAGGCCGCACTGGGGGAAGTGGTTCATGTGAAAGGAGATGGGAGGACAGGTAGAAGGTGTGGCCACAGGAAGTGGCAGGTGTGGGGGCAGGCTAAAAGGGGACAGCTTGCCCAAGCCCTCCTGGCTGAGGACCCGGGCCAGGTCTGTCTGCAGGCTGCTACAAAGCCTGCCTCTGCTAGAAGAGATGACCTCTTAGAGACCTGTGGTTATCTGGAGATTAATTCCAAGCAGATGAATCATTAAGGCAAAAAACAAGTTTTAAGATTCCTTTACATCAATTCTGCTTTTCTATTTTAAACTTAAACTTCATGATAATTGCCTGGAGCCTGGGCAGTTCCTCCCCAGACAAAACAGTCTTTCGGTTAAATTCTGTGCTTTGCACCTCACAGCAAAGACACCCACAGAACAGACTCCAGCATCTTTGCCAACCCCCCTCCTCCTCAGGCTCCACCTTGGTGCGCTCAGACCAGAAGGTGCAGTAAAAACCCTTCTGAACCAAGTATAGTTATTACAGGGCGTGGCCCTCATAAACTCTACCTTCTCTATTATTTTGACAGCATGACTTCCTGTGATATTACTAAGTATCTCCTATCATCTTGGTAACAAAGGCTCATACTTGGGTTCTTTTTTTTTGTCTTCTTCTTCTTCTTCTTCTTCTTCTTCTTCTCCTCCTCCTCCTCTCTACAATACACTTGACATTTACTACATCATCAAACAGTTTCTGAGGTTTTAGGGCTAAAGCTCTGAAAGTATTATTTCCTGTCCCAGCAGCAGTTCAGGTGCCCCGAGCAGCCCTGGGGCTCCTGAGATTCGGCTGTGGCTCTGCTGTTGACTGCATCAGACCATCCAAGGATTTCAAAGACAGCTGCCTTCAGAGCAGAACCTCCCAAGGACTGAGAAGCAAGCTCCAGACCTGAAACCACTAACCAAGCCCTCCTAAGATCTGTCCCTTCAGGCCCCTGAGCAAGTTTTTTAACCTCTGTGCTATGCAGATTAATCCATGGTATGGGGCAAGATGAGCACTAGGGAATGGTCTGGCATCCAATTTCCTAGAGTTGAAATACAGACTGGAACTTAAAACCAATGAGGTGGCCTCCCTGAAACCTGCAGTGAAACCACACATTATTCTTAGAGGTCAGAAGAATATTAGCTTGATTTCCCTAAAACCTCTCCCCAGTGACCTAGTACCATGGGGATTTGAGGGACTTGCATGTGAAAATGGATTTGCAGCCACCAGGGCGAAAAAAGTACCCATCATTTCTCTACCTCTTTATCCCTCCTGCAGCATTGACAGCATACACACTCTTGGGTAGGGCCAAAGAGAGACTCAGAGATGCAAGCATGAGTACAACAAAGTCCATGTCCTCTGGGGACAGAATGTATAGGAAGTGGCACTGCATGAGAACCCACAGCTTACCACAGGCAGGACTGGAGAAGGTGAAAGGGCACAGGAAGGGAGCCCTTAATCATCCCCCAAGTGATTAGACAGGGAAAGAAAAGGCAGCTTCCCAGAGCAGCTAATACTTCAGCTGACTCAGAACTTCAGTAGTGGTTGGGCAGTTGGACGTTTCAGGCTGAGGCAGCACCAATGTCAAGGCCCAGCCCAAGAGCAAAGTGCTCGGTGAGTAACCTGGACCTATCAGGATGACCACGTGTACGTGAGGCAGTGCCAGAAACCAGGCCAAGGCTGCAGTGTGTGCTGAGGAATACAGCTCGACCTCACTCCAGGGCTTAATTGGTGCAGCATAGTGTAGACTGTATTGCCTAAAGGACAGGGGCACTGATTTGGGAAGTGAGCTAGTAATTGAATCCCTGATTGGTGCAATCCTGGCAGAAATACTAAATCTTCTAAACCTCATTCTCTCCTCTATAAAATGGGCATACTGATACCCGCCTCACAGAGAGTTTTTGGTAAGATAGTAAATATCAAGTACTGAGCATAATACCTAGCATTCAGTTTTAGTAGCAGTTAAAATAGAGAGGAAAGGTCTCAATCTGTGCTTCTAGAATTATTACTCTAGCACTATTTGGAAGGCAGGTTGGAAAGACACATGACAGGTGGCAGGAATGAATCCAGCTGCATGTTCAGTAACCACTTGGTAGCAGAGTGAATGACACTCAGAAATGGTGGGATTTAATTTGAAGGGAAAGAGGAGGAGTCAGAAAAGTCTTCATAGCAGAGGTGACACAGGAAGTAGGTCTTGTTAAGAGGAGAAACAAGATGAGACACGGAAGCATAAAAGTTCAAGGTATACAAGAGTGATGAGAATAATCCAGGGCCAGTGCGTCCATGGGGAAGAGCAGGGATAAAGGCTTCCCTGGGTCCATGCCCAGGAGGCACAGATTACCCAGCAATGCATGTGTCAGGGCTAGATCTTGGGTCAGACCTTGAATGTGGAATTTGTTGCTAAGAAATTTGGAATTTACTCAGTAGGTATCAAGGAGCCTACTCCTTTGTTAAAATTTCCTAGGGAATTTCTAATCACTGACCGTAAAAAAGTTTTCAAGAAAGTAGAGAAATTTCAGTGGAAATATGGCATCTACCCTGGGCAATGAGTCTAGCCTCTTCATGCTGCATGATAACCTAGGCAGCCACATTGAAGTTAATAATACCAGTAATAGCAATTTAGGTGAGTTTGCACTGCTATTACTGCCCTAACACATTTGATCCTCTTAAGATAGACACTATTATTTTTCCACCTCTATGAATGAAGAAATAAGACACCACGTTAGTTAAGGAACTTACCCAGGGCTGGGAATATAGCTCAGTAGTATATGCACCTGCCTGGCAAGCGCAAGGTCGTGAGTTTGATTCCTGGTACCAGACATAAAAAGAAACTTACCCAAAGTCACCCAGTAAATAAATGGACAAGTGGGTTGGGAACTCTGGTGTTCAGAATAGGAGCACCTTCAGGTAAAGGACTACAGAGTTTTCAGAAGTTTCTGGCACTCAAGTAGCCAGGGTTTTGCCAACCAGAAATCAAATTGCCAGGTGAGAGCTCTTGGGACAGATGAGTCAAAGGAAAGAGGCTTCTCAGTGCACCAAGAAGGCACCAAAGCACTTGAGGTTTGTCTTACCTCCCCTCCTGGAGGGCAGTTCAGCTCGTGTGAAATAAACATATCCCCCTTTTTAGAAAGGACAACACATGACCCACACACATAGGTGGTTTTGGGAGGAGCTACAAGCATGAAAGTGAGACAAGCTAACTTCTTCATGAATTCCAGAGGTCCCAAAGCAAACCAGCCTCCTCTCTCCCCACCTCAGTTAACTCAGAGAGGCACCATTTGAGGCCACTTTAGGCGTCATTGGTGGGGATGGGAAGACTGAGCTTCCTTCCCCCATGAAGTGCACCTTCCTCCTCAACCTTCTTAGTCCCATAACTGTCCTCCCTAAAGACAGTAGCCCTGCTAGCCCAGAAGTTCTAAAGTTTTCTACACAAACAAGGAGGCCAGGCCACCATTTTCTCAAGGTTACCTGATAACCCCAGGTTCTCTAGTAAGTTTGTCAGTGAGAAGGACACCTGCCCAAATCCAGGGAAGATTTTGGTTGGGAAGTGGGTGCTCTGAAGTGAAAAGACCAAATTCCAACTCAGCCTGAATGTAGGAAAGATCAAGAAAAAATAAAATAAAAGGAATTAAGCAATGATTCGATGACAACCATTATGAGGTCTATGCCAGACACTTCAAGTCCATTCACTACCATACCATTTCCATTTCACAGATAAGAAACAGACAAGGAAGTAGCAGAATGGGAGCGTCAAGCTGTCTGACTCCAAAGCCCAGTCTCCCCTCCCTGCCACTCTGTCACATAGAAGGTCTTTTTCTGACATTCAATCTCAACCCACAAATTGAAGGCAGCCTCTTCAGCATCTCTGCTTTCTGATCCATGTAGATGAGAAACTAGAACGTATGTACTGAGGACAGGAAAGCTCAGAAACAGACCCCACTCCCATGCCTTCCCTCCCCTTCTCAGTCACCCTCATGGCAGATCTGACCATGAGCAGCCTTCATCCCAAACCTTGCCTCCTTGAGAGCATCAAGGGACCAACAAAGCCAAGCTTCCTTGCCTTGGTGCAGAGTGCCAAAGGAGCAGCATGTTTTTCCCTTTGTTTCCAAACAAAGGACCTCCAACAAATCCAGTTTCTTTTGATAATCACAGACAGAAGTTGTCCCTTCCTATGAAGCTCTTAGGATGTTGGTTGTGGCAGCAAAATATGGCGAAGCCAGACACGCCAAGTTGAAAATGTCTAGGAGACCAACTTCCCCCAGGTCCCCTGGGGAGTCATTAAATTCTGTGTCTTCATTTCCTCCAAGGTAGAAAAAGTGGTAATAATTCTGACCTACCTCACCAGAGCGTTGAAAATAGGAATAACTAATTAATGCTAGTGCAGCACTTTTGAAAGTAAAAGGCACTTTGCAATAATTAACATGGTTTCTGCTTTTATCTCCTACAGCCTCATAAATAGAGAGCTGGTTCGCAGATACCCGCCATGGCAAAAGCAAGCCAGGCAGCTGGCTTTCCTGAGGAGGCACATGGTGGCTCTGTCAGGGCCATCAAAGTTGTCTCGAGGCTCCCGGCCACTGGAGACCATTCCAAACTGACAATTTCAGATCCATTTGCATCCACTTAGCTTTCTAGAGACCAAGGCATTTTTCAGCTACAGCAAACAACGCATGAATGTGAAGCGCCGAGCAGGGAGCACAGGGCAAAAAAGGATTGGGAAGTCTCTGGGGCTGCTGCTGACTTGTCTTGAAAAATCAAAATGAACTTTTTTCTTCAAAGACTCTGCTTTTATTCATCATCATTATAAAAACAGTCAAGTCCTTGAGGTCTGAGGCTGCAGTGAATGCATACAAAATGGGCTTTCTGCACGGGGAAAAAAACATATAATAATGTTCAAAACTCTTCTTGTGAGCTACGGGCAGCAGGGAAGTCTGGTTTGAAGTCCAATCTTCACCTCCACTGAGCAATTAATTAGAATGTGCTCGCCCTCCATAAGGTACCTTTTTATAAGGACATCTGTATTTGGGGAGGGCCCTTTCAAAAGGTAGAAACATCTTTCATTATTCAAACTGCTGGACCCTGGAGGACGGTATCCCCTCTGCCACTGGTGCCTCAAAAGTAAAACAGACTTCATCAGGGTATCAAGGAGACTCTGTTACAGATGGGGGCTGGGGGTTGTTAACCTGGTTTATTGCCATAGCACTTCAGGTCCATATGATAAAAGTGCTTCCGTGGGCTGGACACTGAGACTCACCAGGCATGATAGTGTTTCTCAGCAAAGTAAGTTCTGATTTCCAAGTGGCTGCGTTAGAATTTGGAATGCAAGCCATTTATAAGCAGGAAACTGCCCTGAAATATAACGCATGTTTTTCCCCATTATTTCAGAGGTGAGGAATGCAGTTATCTTCAACTTCCTTTAGATAGATGGTTTCCTTTTCTTCTTTTCCCCTTCTTCCTCTTTCCCTGCCTCCACACTATTTTATGAGCTGATAAACCATGGGTTGTTAACATGGACTTCTCAGAAGGAAGTCAGGGATAAGCTTTGCCAGAAAAGGCTGAGTCAGGCGAGGGTACATGACAGGCTCTTGGTCCTGAAGAACACTTTTCCAGACTTGAGCACAATGTGAATACAGGGAGACAAGAAAGAAGAAATGCAAGATGAGGCCTCAGGACACCATGGAATAAACCCTCAAAATCAGGGGCTTAAGAAAGAGATGTGCAGAAGAAGATAAGATGCAGAAGCAAAGAAATTTCTAGAATCTCTTCTGAGCAGGCATTTGATAAAGCAATCTCTATAGAGCCAGATTGGCAAAGACAGAAAACCAGAAAAAGGACAATGGCTGAGTCCAACAGTGGACCAGGTAAAATAACAGCCTGCTGTCCCCGCCTGTGGGCTCCATAGTAGTGGATCCCACTATCCATGGATGGAGAATATAAAAGGGAAAACATTACATCTCTACTGAATATGTGCAGACTTTTACTCCTTATTATTTGCTAAACAATATAATATAAAAACTCTCTACATAGCATTCACATTGTATTAGGTAGGAGTAATGTAGAGATCATTTAAAGCATGCAAGAGAAGGTGTATAGGCTGTATGAAAATACTGTGCTATTTTATATTGGGACTTGAGCATTTGCAGATTTTCATGCTTACAGGGATCCTGGAGCCTGTTCCCCATAGATACCAAGGGATGACTTGTACTTCATGATGAGTTTTGGATAGGCCTGAGTAAAAAGAGAACATAGATTTTGAATGACTCCTCTCACAGTGAAGATGAGAAGGCTACCATCACTCCCCCAGAGGAGAATAAATTTCCCCTGAGAGCCAAGTGGTGCAAGCTTTGGAGTCCCTTCCAGGTCTTCTGGAGAGAAGATCACAGGCAGACCATGACGCACCATATCTTGAAACTCCCTGCTGGAACCACTCATGATACCTTTCCTCCTTGAAATGTGGTCAAGACCAGAATACCAAAGAAGGGAGAGAAATGACTGACTTCCATCCTGGAGTGCAGACACAATACTGGAAACCACTGCAATCTCAACAGCACAGACCCTGACCCAACCGATTGTATAGCACAGGTACAACCAGCCTCACACAAGGCCCAAGGGCTAAAGACCACCTCTGTATAGCTGTGACAGTCGATAAAGAATCTTTTAAGACTAAACAACAAAATACATTAGTGGAGAATGTATGAGACCTTCATATAAGACTTTGCATTCAATCATTATTATAATCTTAGGCAGGACATGCTTCTTGGGCCTGAGACCCGTGCAGCCACACAGGACCCCACGCCTAAAAGGACCCCACATGAAGCTATTGCCCTGCTATCACTGTCCTGCTGCTCTTCATTTCAGAACAAAGAACTCACATTTGCATTTTGTATTGGAATCTAAAAAATATGTAGTTGATCCTTGTCCAGTGAGGGAAGAAACATAGGCATTACCAATATCACCATTTACAGGTGCGGAGAAAGAGGACTAAGCAGGTTAAATGGTTTCCCTCGGCTCACCTCACTAGTGAGCAGCTAACTCCTGCCCCAGACCTCACACTTCCTGTGTTAGATAGCTTTGCGTCACTGGAACAAAATACCTGAAAAAAAAATAGCAACAGAGGAAAAGTTTATTTTGACTCACAGTTTCAGAGGCTTCAGTTCATGGTCACTTGGCTGCCCCCAACAGGAGTCGAGCCAGGCTGGGCCAGTCAGATTATCTTTCCTGGGAATTTGTGCCTAGCAGATAATGGACAAAAGCAGCTGCTTGAACAGTAGCAGGAACAGAAGAAGGGCAGATTCCAGCACAGGACAATCATGTAAAACCATCTGCAACTTCTATCCTGTTTCCCCACTCTCCAAATTTGTGGTTCCCAGAGAAACACAGGCTAGAAGAAGGGCCAGGATCTACCATATTACCAGGAGATAATAATCCAGACATTTTAGGGGAAATTTCCTTGTGTGATCTCACTTGTGGCTGAAAACCTTCACGTTACACGAGAATGAAGAGCCATGATTGCTAACATTTCTTATTCATGTTGCTACCATTGCTTAATCTATATAAATATACGTAGCACTTCCTATATTCCAGATACTAGTCCAAGTGCTTTACATATATCAGTTCACTTAATTTCCTAACAACCCTGTAAGGTAAGTATTATTATCATCATTCTCAGTTTACAAGTAAAGAAGGTAAGGCACAGAGAGGTTATGTGACTTACCCAAAATCACACAACTAGTATATGGTAGAGCCAGGATGTGAACCCAAAGAGCCTGACTCCAAAGTCTGGGCTCTTAACTTTCACCAGCTGCCTCTCAAGAGTATTATTCTGGCTGGTCTGAAATAAATAACAGGCAATTTCCACTTTTAAGTTTAATTTACCTAATCACAGTGCAGTTTTCCAAAAATGCTGCCTAGTTGGAATCAAAAAGGTCTCTGAGCAGTCAAGATAAATGTCACATGGACTAAATGCGAAAGTGTGAGCCCTCAGTCCCTCAGATTCTCTCTCAACGCTCATTTACTCAGACACTCTCTCCTTCTCCTCTTTTCCTCTGGATTGCAAAAAAGAACCTAGGGGAAAGTCTCATCTAGGACCTGGACAATCATCCATCTCCAAATGATCCAAATTGTGTAACTTCCTCTCAAGCACAGCTTTCGATCTATCCACTTGGTGTTCTGCATGCCTGCAATTTTGATCACACAACTGGTTATTACACTTTCACACCAAGAGGTGTGTGCTCAGGACATGCACAACTGGAGCCAATACACACGGGATAGTAGAAATGGACTGACAGTACCATCCCATGGGACTCTCAAAGCCAAGTATAGAAAGTCCTTAAGGGTCCTCTCTTCAGTTTGCCTGCTGTTAAGGGGAAGGAGTCAGACGCGTTCAGAACTCTCTGCTCCTCGTCTCACTGGGCCCCTTTAGACTTTAGATCGTTCCTGGACTGAGTGCTTCACTCTTTCCCACTTAATTTTTGCTGTTTCATCTAGCTAACTTTGGTATCATCTTTGTTTTTTTAGTATCTCATTCTTAAGAGGCCTATCATGTGGTATGTATACGCACCAACTTCCCAAAATGAACGTATTCCAAACGTGTACTAATAAAATACTAAAATAAATAAATAAATGCTTCCTTCTTAGCATAGTATAAATCCTACCATATGTAATGTGCAGTTCATTCAGTAAATATTTTTGAGTACCCATTCTCTGTCATTTCTATATTGTATGATTATATACATTAAATATATTCAATAAAATTCTGTGACTCATAAAACAGATTTCTTAACCAAACTGCTAGCAGAGTTGCGATTTGAGTTCTGTAGGAAATGGTCATGGTGTTGGTTCTCCCCTGGCAGCACCTTGTTTTTCGCAGATCCTTTAAAATATTCTTATTTGACTTGACTTGCGAGGCAAGGTAGCTTTCAGGAATTGTATATGTGTAGTTTCAGTCAATCTGTCTACTCAGTGAGGTCTTGGTAGCACTAACTCTTCCATTACACCATGACATGAATTTATCATTCTTTACACTTCTTTCCTTAAATTCTGAAACCTTACTTACCAACCATATCACTCCAAATGACTCCTGCCATCAGTGTTGGAACTGACCACTTCTTTGACACTTACAGAGGACTTTGCTATGGCACCAAAACTAGGAACTAAAGCAATGACAGACATTTTGTTTGTTCCCAACAGCCATGTGGCAAGTGTGACTCCAAGGTAAGTAGGACCATTACTCCTGTTTAACAGATGAGGGACAGAGAAGGGATATGACTTTCTCAAAAATTCAGATCTTATTTTTTTTTTTTTTTTTTTTTTTTGTGTGTGTGGCACCGGG
This sequence comes from Dasyprocta punctata, assembly GCA_004363535.1. Classification (NCBI taxonomy): domain Eukaryota; kingdom Metazoa; phylum Chordata; class Mammalia; order Rodentia; family Dasyproctidae; genus Dasyprocta; species Dasyprocta punctata. The sequence goes on along the minus strand of RJWM01004281.1, from coordinate 64,961 downwards.
CATTGAACTCACCACCTCGCGCCTGCCAGGGCAGGCGCTTAAGGCACTGAGCCAAACTCCCGGCCCGGGTTTTTTTGAGGCAGGGTCGCACTATGTAGCTCAGGCTGGCCTTGTGCTCGCGTTGTAGCCCAAGCCGGCCTCGAACCCACAACGCTCCGCCTACCTCAGCCTCCAGAGTGCTGGGATTAAAGGCGTGCACCACCACGCCCGGCTCAGATCTTATTTTTTTAAAAAATGAAGCACGGATGTAAACTCACATGTGTTTAACATCTATTTTCTGGGGATTTGCCCAGACCACTTTCCAGGCCCAAAGGCCTGGATAATACCTTCATTCACCTCACCAATGAGACAAATGCTTATTACCTATCCCTCTAGAAACTAAGACTTTGGTATAACTGCCTGTCTCAGAGCATTCAGTTGGTTTTTCTTCTTTAATCCAGTAGTGGGATTCTCAGGAAAGAGAGGTCAGATGGAAGCTTGAGTCCAGAAAACTTTTCTAGGAGTGCTGTGTGGTGGGATCAGACCTGGAAGTATAGGAAATAGGACCAGATGCAGGGGGAGGTTGGGCTGCAGTGCAGTCAGAACCCTGCCCTCAGCTGACGGATGGTCCCAGTTAAGTATCTGAAATTTGGTGAAAAGAACTGAGCCTTTGTACCCCCCAGGGACAAGTCACTGGACATGGACTTCCCCAGGAAGCAGACATGACCTTAGCCAAACCCCAGAGAGAGGTTCAACTGACCGTTGTCACTACCCTCACTTCTGGCTTCTGAGGGAACAACTGTTCCCTGGGCGAATGCACCCCCAAGAGGACCTCCAAACTGGGTCCCTGATGAAAGTCAATTTTGTACACTTTTCTTACATTCCTCTTTTAAAGATCCCAGAATTATATTTTATTATTTTTCATTCTTTTTCTCTTTCCAACGACAATGAACTTTCTCTCCATGGCCTCGGTCGCCTGGTGGCAAGAGGCTCCCTACCTCTGCTGATCGGGCAGTCTGAACAGGTATGCCCAGAAGTCCCTGCCTCCTGCTCTGGGGTCAGCCTCTTCCTTGTTCCCTCAGCTGCCCTTGTCCTGAGTTTTGCTTTACCCACACCCTGCTCTCCAGCTTCTGCACTCCACTCATGGCAGAGAGACCATGGCCCACGGCCTTCCGTCTGTCCCACCTGTCCTCAGGTCCACTCAGCCCCCTTCCTGCTCCCCTCCTGACATTTCTAGAAGCCAACCTACCATGAGCCTGCCCTGCCTGATGCAGCCAGGGTAAGTGGAATGAAGCTCTTAATCCTCACATTAAGGACCCTCCTGAGCTGGCCCCTGCCCACCCCTTCACCTTCCTTTCTTGCCCACCCTACACATACACACCCCACTACCACCATATTCCTACCTTCATGCCCTTCTGCATGCTCTTCCTTCTGCTTGCAATGACATCTTTCCTGTGCCAAGTTGACTCCTTTATGGCCCAATTAAGGTGTTTTCTCCTCCACGAAGCCTTCCCTGCATCCACCACACCCCATGTTACTTGGAAGTTATTCGGCATTGTGGGCTCAGGAGCACCACGTGGGCAGGACCACCACGTGGGCAGGACCACGTTTTTCCCTTTTCTACATCCCTCACGCATAGCACAGAGAACTCGCCGTAAGCTTGTCGACCTGAGCAAACCAGCCCTCCTCCTTGGCATCTGCACAGATGCTGTCTTCCCCCCGTACAACTCTCCGCCTCTTTTCCCAGTAGAGTCCTGGCCTACCCCAAATGTGCACATTCTCTCCATTCGTGAGGTAGGCAGACAGCTCAGATGTGTCCCACAGTCAGTGAAACTGATGTTAGGGGAAAAATTCTGTATTGCAGAGGAAAAGTAAGAGCAATTATTTCCCTTTATAGAAGGGTGTTAGCTTAGATTTCTTTCACCAGAAAATGCCGATTATATTTGCAAAACAGTGAATGCATGATAGGAGGTCATCTTCAAACAGTCATGATGATTGCCTTGGGATTCTTTTACGTTCTTCTTTATATTTCTAGATATTATTTAAATTTTATATAATGACAAAATCATATATAAAACATTAAAAAACAAATCTAATTTCATTGTGAGGAAAACAAGAAAAATTACAGGCTTCTGGTGATTTTTTAAAATCTCTACACAAATTTTTAACAAAATAAGTGGACACACACAGGTTCAAATCCCTTCATCACTAGGCTCACTAACAAAAAAATTGCCCATTTGTAAGTCTCTGCACCCAAATACATTTTCAGCCATTCCATTTCAAGCCTAGGTTGCTCTGTAACTCCCTGGGAGATAATGCTTTAGAAAAGTGTCTGTCAGCAACAGTTCTGTGACATCAGGGTTGTAGAACAGGTGCCATGGAGCAATCCCATAGATGAGGGGCCTCAATTCCAAATCCACACAGCACACTAACTCTTGGTGAGTCAACTGAACTCTCTGAAACTCCATTGCTTCAATTAAAATAAGACAATCTCTGTACCATCTGCTTCATAGGTTTCTAATAAAAAGAAAAAGATTAGGCAACACATGCACACTTGCTTTAGAAAGTACGGGACAAAACTCACCATGCTCATAACTGGTAGAGGGGTTCTGATTGATAACAATATACTAGGAGTGGCCAGTCCCCTATCCCTTGCAGAACCTGTCCCATCCCCCTTATGTACCAAGTCTCCTGATTCTAGGGCTCCCTGCTCCTCCAAAGGCGGTCATCTACTCACTCTAGGGATTCCCTCCAAAGGCCATTCCTTGTCCTCAATCCATCCAGATTGATTCCCAGGTACATGAGCCTTTTCCCATCCGTGCCTCAGATGGTAACCCCCAGGACAACGCCAAGTGCTTACACTGATGGGCAACAACCTGAAAGAAGGCCCTGAGAAAAACATACTCTTCCCTAAACATTTGCATATGTTCATTTGTTCTTTTCCATATTTATGGAGGCATGTCAAAAGTTAATTTGAAGAAGTATTTAATTGCCTAATTTAAAGAATCCTTTCCTTGGTAAATTTTAGGGTGGAGCTATGCAACCTATTGGCTTACATCTTCCAACATAGACGAAAATCACTTCCACCTACATAAAATCCCATCTGTCCCTGCCAGGAGAGGGGGAAACTATCTGATTTCTGCAAGTCTTTTGAATCATGGGTCATCAAATATCTTGGATTTAATCTTATGACATGTGAATGAGGGTACTCAGGCTAGAACTAGAGACCCCCACTGGACTGGGTTCCATTTTTTTGAGTAGTTAAGAAGGTAGGGGAGAGTGTATATGAATGACAAAGTAAACACCATCTTTAAAGACCTAGCAGCAAATATTCCATCAAAAGAAGACAAGATTTCTAATTTTGCCCTTTTTGTAAAAACAAATCTCTGGTATGCATCCTGTGAACAGCAGAGGGAAGAAAACTGGTTTGACGTGTACCTGGTAACAAACGGAGTGGGAGGGTATCAAGGCTCATCACTATCATGAAATCAGTATAGGAGAGCTATTAAAAGCTTGGCCTTAAAGTCTGAAACACTTGGGTCTCTTTCCCCATTTGGCTATTTGTGCACCCCATGCACATAGACTGGTTGCTTATTGTCTTAGTTACTTTTCGCTCGTTGCCGAGACAAAATACCTGATGCCCAAAACTAGGGAAAGAAAGGTTTATTCTTACAGTTTCTTGGGAGTTTCAGTCCTACTTAGTTGGCTCCAAGTCAGCATGGTGTGGCAGGGCTGCTGTTCATGGCGGCCACAAGCTGCAAGCACACTGACAAGAGAGAGAGAGTGGAAGCGCGGAAGAGGAAGACCTGCCTTCCCTTACACCATATGTCGGCTCCACCCCTGGCCGGGCACAGCACTCACATTGCCAATCCCGGCACTAGACAACAAACCAATAACAAACCAATAACGCAGCCCCATCAAAATTATATGAGGACTTGGGGGTACATAGCATATCATCCAATACACTTATCATCTCATTGCATTCGTTGTCCTGTTTATAAAATGCAGCTGAGAATCCTGAGTCAATCAGAGTTGTGATGGTCAGAGGAGCTCATGAACATAGAGTACAGAATAGAGGCCTGGGACCTATCAAGCACTAAAAGCATTAGCTGCCACCATCATCATGTGTTCAAGCATTAATGGTCACAAACATCCAACACTTGGTCCATTCAAAGTCCTCTCCCAGGTTTGGATAGCTAAGGCCCTCTTTAGGAAGAATGGTGGGAGATCTGAGAGCTGCCAAGTATAACAATGAATTTGAACACACTGAAGAAACACATCATTATAATGACTTTTCTGAAGCAGACTGTGTCACACAGGCATTCATGTTTTTGTTTGTTTCACTTATTTTGCAGTATTGGAGACTGAATCCATGGCTACATCCCTATCCCTTTTTAAAGGCTGTTTCTATTTTGAGATAGGGTCTCATTAAATCACTAAGTTTTCCTGTCTGGGCTCAAACCTGTAAATCTCTTTCCTCAGCCTCCCGAGAGTGCTGGGATTAGAGGCAAGTGCCACCACACTTGCCTAAGCATTAACCTTTAACCATACAAATAATTCTAAGTAACTGGTTTAAAAAGTAGGTGCAAATAAAGAAGTGTGGGAGACAATTTTAGTGGCTCCCCTTGAATGCAGAACAATTGCTGCAACTTTGATTATATCAAGACTTATTTCCATATATTGATATATACAGAGCTGACTATGATATTTCCTTCTCTCTTCAATTGGCTGCAAGCATTGCAAATAAGGCTAGCCGAGGTACTGGTATGTAATCTCTAAAGCCATCAGACAGTGTCCTGGTGCCTCACATAGTGATCTCTGTAAAATATATAAAGCACAGCGGATGGCAGAGCCAGTGAGCTCCAGGAATGTTGACTGGGTATGAGCCTCTAGAAAGATGCTGTGAGTCCATAGGGCATAAAGTTTACATATCAGAAACTGAAGCAGCAGCCTCCTAAAACAATTCAGTTGCTACCTTAATTGGGTTATGCAAATTGATCCCTCTGCAGATCTTTATGTCTGCATTTTACAGATGTCTTTTTCACTACCTGGCTAGCCAGCTCAAGTGACTCATGTAGTTCCTGCCATTCTCACTGTCATTCATCCTCGAGCCATCCCCTTTCTTCACAAGATAATAAATTCTGGGAGAGGCTGAGGATCAAGGCCTTTGTCCGCACATCCTCATGAGGATTGGACTCAGGACCCCTTGGCTGCCCTTAACTTTGAATATGTCTCGGTGTCTTTACTCTCACCATGGGTTGCATGGGAGGTGGTGGATTGGAATTAACTTGCTGGGATTCCAATAATGTCTCAGTGGAATTATAAATATAACTTCTTGGATTGTGAGGAAGACTAGAGGAAGGATTACAGTACTGGGATTACCATACTCAGTATTTGGGATTACAATAAAGAAGTGCCTATTTGCCTGGGAATTGTTAGCTGGAATCTCTTGTGCTTACATTGATTGTTTCTTAGGAGTTGGCCCACCATACCATTGAAGGAGAAGTTGAAAATTACAGAGTGAGTCCTCACTTCTGTTACTTAATTTCAAAGTTTATGGGGCACCCTATAGCTAAATGGGAGTCTTTGGCACCATCAACTGTAACTTTTTATGGAACCCTCATCTACCTCTCTGGTCCTTTGTTCTCAGACATTCTCCCTTCTTCCCCAAACACCAGTCCTGTCAGCTGGTCTTGTTGATCACCTTACAGAACGGCCTGTACCTCACAATGTAAGAATGTTCTACACTGTTGCTACAAGCCGTTAAACTTCAAAGTACAGAATAGCATTCATGGTTCCAGCTTTGGAAGAAGATAAAGCACTGACTTCATTACTGTTTGCTTCAGAATTTACTCACATTACAGCTTTGCAAACATTTCACTGTTTTGGCCCACTTGCCTTCCTGGAGGGAGGAACGTGCACTTTAACAGCAGAACCACTGTGTTAACTGTCGGGTTAACTGAAGTACACTCTGGCTTTGGCAAAGTTCCCAACAGCTGGCGCTTTGGCCCTCAGATGAAGGACCTTCAACTGTATCAGTCTCCTCACCATCTATGCAGCAAAGGACCAATTTGGAAGGAGCCACTGGAGGGCTTTGTACTTAGTAGATAGTTACAAGGTTAGTAACAGAGAGTCATGACCTTTACTGAATGCTCTCAGTGCTGCTCATCCAGAGACCCAGGAGGCAGCAAGGCAGGGACCTTGATGTGCTGAAAAGCAGAGTAAAATGGAAACAGATTTGTTATGAGACAGAGGTCTTGGAACCCAAAATTAACTTACTCCAAACATCCATCTTTGCTTCCAGTCCAAAATTCATTCAATGAAACTCTGCCAATGCCAACTTCCAGAGAATTAACGAGTAGCTGCTGGTTCCTGGGGCTCATTCTTTCTCACGACATAATTCAGTCAGCCCCCTACTAAATTTGCAAAACTCCAGGGGGAGAGACCTTATCTTTTGTATCATTGCATTCCAATTCTTGGTTCAAATGGCTGACACAGAGCAAACTCTCCATAGATATTTGTGAAATAAACTGAACAAAGACATCATACCTAAGGGCTTAGTTTTCTAAAGAATTTCCAAGCTTTTGAGGAAGAGTGATGTGCCCTTTTAGCTCCATTTACAGCATCATGGCCAGAGGTGAGTATTCTGCAACACACACACACACACACACACACACACCCTCTGCTCCTTATGTCCCATTGTTTCCCTAAACCAGGAGTCAAGGAGTAGGATGCAGGTTTTCTGGAACACACCTCCCTGGAAATCCCAGCCTATGTTGATCCTATGAGTAATAGACACTGGCTACCACTATCTGTCATCAGATAATATCCTTTTCCTCCCACAAGCCAAATGGATTTTGAACCTGAAATACCCTTAGAAGGATATTTTCCTTTCAGTTCATAGTCTGCAGCCTCAGCCCAGCAGGCAGGCAGGATACAAGGGTCACCATGTAGCAGGGACACGAGGGCACATCCCTACCGGTGCTGGGAGGCAGAGCCCAAGCCTCTCACCATCAGGGCCTTGTCAACCAGTGTCTACCCATCATGACACTTGTCTCTAGAGGCCTCGCTCACCAGCCAACTGTCCCTTTAGTCCTATTATTGTGAGGTACTTGGCTCTCCCTTGTTCCTGCAGAGCGGCCTAAGTGGGTGGCTATTTTTTACATTTTACAATGTTGTACTTCACTTTCTACTGCCTGAACTTACCTAATCTACTAGCTACAAGATCTGGTTTGCCACTCACTTTCTGGGGTGATTCCTTTCTCAAACATGCTTTCTAGATGCTTGTCTCAATGTGGGACAGAGATTTCTCACCAAGGGATTGCCAGCAGTGAACTCTGGGAAAGGCAAGTGTGCCCTCGCTCCCAATGGGTTCTTTACCCTTTGAGAGCAGCAAAGAGTCCTAGTTGGGTACGCTAGATTGGGGGCCCAGAGGAGGAGCCCTTCTTGCTGGAATCGTATGTCTTCAATTTCTAGATTGTCAGGAATCCAAGAGCCTACCCATTATTTTTTTCTACTTTTTCTTCTTAATATATTACTGCTTTTATTATGATTTGAATTTTTGTTATAATTCACTTGCTAATATCAGTGATGTTTCTATGGATTTCCTATGGAAATGTGTGAAAATTGATTTCATTCTTTTCCTTTTTTTTTTTTAGTTTTGTTTGTTTGTTTGTTTGATATGGGGTCTATGTTGCCCAGGCTGGTTTCAAGCACCTGAACTCCTCCCACTTCAGCCTCTCAAGTGCTATAATTACACTTAACCATCACACCCAGCTAAAATAATTTCTTTATATGGTGCATGTGTAATTACAAAGGCTGTCTTATAAAGTAGATGCTGAACTATTTTGACAAGGCATTGATGGGAATTGAACCCTGAGTTTCAAATGTTACATATCTGATGATGGGAAAAGTTGATCACAAAGCAGCTCTGGGTCCTTCCATTTCAAACCTTAATGTTTTCCATTACCCACACGCTTCTGGTGCCAGGCTCTGGCACATCAGTTCACATCAGTTCAGTCATGACCCTAGTTGAATCAGCACGAGGACACTGGAAGTATGCCTGGAAACCACTCCCACACAAAAGTGCTAGAAATATTTATACACAGAACTGACTGTGAACCTCATAAACACATGCCTGTAACCCAAACTACACGTTTGCCTGACTCCACTTCCCTTAGCCCAATGCCTAAGATGCCTGCAGTCACTAAGTCAAGGGAAGAGTATAGTGGAGAGAGAAATCCAACTAGAAAGAGACAGTGTCTTAATGAACTATCATTATCTATTTGTACAAATTTTCACAAAACACTATGACCACGTGAACAATATCCTGGAGGTTTTACCGTGTTGTGAAAGTGAAGAGGCCTTAACCAGGCGTGGCGGTGCACGCCTGTAATCCCTGTACTTGGGAGACTGAGGCAGGAGGATCATTCTGAGTTCAAAACCAGCCTGAACTACAAAGTGAGCTCAAGGCCAGCCTGAACTGCATAGTGAGACCCTGTCTCAAAAAGACAAAAAAAGAAAGAAAGAATGAATGAATGAATGAATAAAGAAAAAGAAAGAAAGAGAAAGAAAGAAAAGAAAAAAGAAAGTGAAGAGGCTTGAACTGGGGCTTTATCTTTATGAAAATCCATTCGGGCCAGCTGTGGTGGCACACGCCTTTAATCCCAGCACTCGGGAGGCTGAGGTAGGAGGAGCGTTGTGAGTTCAAGGCCCGCTTGGGCTACAATGTGAGCACAAGGCCGGCCTGAGCTACATAGTGCGACCCTGCCTCAAAAAACTAGGTCAGGGAGTTTGGCTCAATGGCTTAAGTGCCTGTCTGGCAGGCGCGAGGTTGTAAGTTCAAGCCCTGGTGCTGCAAAAAAAAAAAAAGAAAGAAAAAAAAGAAAATCCATTTGGGCACCAGTCAGTCATAAGAGATAGTAGGCATAAAAAACTAGCTCCATCATCTAACACATACAAGCTGCTCAAGCATCCCTGCATGCTGACTGCTGATCTCATAAGTATCTGCAGGTAACACACAGCCAAAAAGACAGATTCTAACTTCCTACAAGTTCTGTTTTGCCACTTTTTTGTTTTTCTTTTTTGTTTTTTTTTTTTTTT
>RJWM01004281.1:0-55780 GCA_004363535.1 Dasyprocta punctata | reverse complement strand
AGCAACACAGGATTTCAAAACAAGTGAACAGGAAATCAACAGTGGCTACCATAACGTCTCTTGTTTTCTTCAAAATAGTTGTCCATATCTTCACACACAATGAATTCAAACAAAACACAACACTATAAAACCGATAAAAACAAAAGAATGAAAGCACTACAGGCCTTCAAAACCAGACAGTAGGAAAATCAATAATGGCTACTGTACTGTCTCTTGTTCTCTTCAAAATAGCTGTCCACACTTTCACACATAGTGAAATCAAATAATACACAACAGACTAAGAACAATCAAAACAAAGAATAAAAGCATTATTGGACTTCACAACAAGATGATAGGAAATCAGCAATGGCTACCATAATGTCTCATTTTCTTCAAAGCAGCTGTCCATACCATCACACGTAATAAAATCAATTCTTGTAAACTCTTTAGGAGAAGCTCTAGGCATGTATAAGCCTATACATGTACATCTCTCCTTTCTGTAGTAGAGGGAAAGACAAAGCAAAACACAACATATTACAAGAAAAACAAGAAACAAAAGAGACTAATAAATAATGATTTTTGAGGCAAGGTCCCACTGTGTAAGCCAGGTTGGCCTCGAATTCTCCGCAACCCTCCTGCCCCAGTCTCCTGACTGTTGGGACTACAGGCGTATGCCACCACGCTGGATCCTTGGCTGTATTCTCAGGCTCTTTCATTTTTTACGTGTTTGCAGCCATGATCTGTGTATAGATTTTAAAAAGTGTGTTCTGTTAAGGGGCTTAATAAAGACAGAATCACAAAATACATAGGTTTTGGAAGTCCTCCTTTGTATCTTTAGTTGCTCCTTTAGTTTGCATTGATTCAAAATGTTTACCTTTCATGGTCATTTGGACTTTTGGGGAAGAGCCAGAGGTTGCACAGTGCCAGATCTGGTGAATACAGTGGGTAAAGACACACCAGAGTGTTTTTACAAGGCTGCTTTTCCACTGGAATGCACTTGGCAGCAGCACTGATCATATTTTACTTTCTCACACCTCATAAAGACACAAAAGAGGTCTTCCAGAATTGTTTCAGAAAGTAGCAAGAACAATGGGACAGTTTGTTCAAACTGAGGGAGAATGTTTTGAGGGGGATTAATGGTCATGTGTCTTGTACTGTAGTAAATTTTAAAAATTTAAATAGTCACTGTATATTTTAGTCATATCTTTTAAGAATACCTTGAATTAAACAGCAAAACATATGGATTAGGCAAAGAAGGGTAACAAACAATAAATTGATGACTGAACTGACCAAGCTAAAGAGAGTGCCCGGAAGCATTTCCCAGGGTCAGGAGCTCAACTGAGAGTCTGCTCACTGGTTTCTCCTTTTAGAATGTGAAAGTATTGAAGGTAGGGGCTAAATCTTCCTCTCATATGTACGGCTTGATACATGTGCAATCAGTTTCACTGAATCAGAAAATGAGTGAGTTGTGATGAAAGACTAAAAGAAACTGCCCTGTGAATGAATGAATGAGTGAACGAATGAATGAATGAATGAAATACCAAGTATGAGGAATGCCCATGCTTTTTAGCTGGTGGCTAACAGTCACTGGAAATCTTGGCAAGCGTAACTCTGGCAAAGGAGAAGCAGAGGAAGTGAGATCCGAGAAATTCCGGAAGAGTGTTGTTTGTTAAGGAAACTGACCGTGGATGCTGTCACAGGACCTAGGGAGTGAGAAGGAAGACGTGCACTTGTTAACTGGGCTGAACATCTGGGGTTTATTTTACAAAAGAAGGTATTCAAAAAGAGGTGGTAGGACCCAAAGAAGAGAAGAAGAAAGCTGGGGGGCAGGAGGCAGAGGAGGGAATTGTCAAGACGAGAGTGATAAAAGACCTTTGCACAAGCAATACTCAGAGGTTAGTGTGGTATGGGGTCCTGGATCTCAGCCCCCTTTTAAGGAAATGTGTATGTCACGGGCCATGACACCAGCAGAAGTAAATGAATGGCCTGGTGTAAAGAAGTGATATCCTAAGGAGGCTACAGTGGCGCAGGTGACAGGAGAGGAAGTAACACGCAGCACTCACTAATGACACTGGGATACTTGAAAAGTCCCCAGTGGGGCTTGTTGCTGGCCTGGAAACCAGCGCCATGTGCCAGATGCTGCCGGAGTGGGGACAGCCACACCCAAGTCTCTCCACGTGAGTCTGTGCCATTGGTGGACAGTGGTGGGGGAGAGAACCAGGGGCCTCACCAGGAGGTGGTTCTGGCCAGAAAACCATATCATTTGCCTTGCTTTGTTGGGTTGGGTTTTATTCCCTTTCATTTTGTTTGATTATGTTAAATCTGATGACATGAGCAGCTATTTGAAAGATAACAAAACATATCATAGTAGCCATTTTGAATTTACTAGTGGCTTGTTTTGAAGTCCTTTATTGCATTCACTGTTTTGGTTTTATTGTTTCTATTCTAGTCTGTTCTGTTTGATTTTTACCATGTCTGAAAGTATCTGCAGCTATTTTGAAGACAACAAAAGGCATTATGGTAACTATCGTTGGTTTCATAAGGTTTTAAAGTCCTGTATCACTTATGCTGGCTTATTTCTGATTGGTTTTATTCTGTTTTATTTTCCTTGGTTTTATCCTCTTTAAGTTAAAAAAAAAAAAAAAAAAGGTCCCTAATGGGTAACAAGGAGCATTTGACCTCAGTCAAATGAATAAGCACAACATAATTCCTTTCAGTCTTTTGTCACAACTCAGTCGCTAATCTTGTTCAGTGGCCCCCAGGATTTGCCATACTCCTGTTTCCACAGAGGACTCCTGGAGTCAACAGAATTGTCCAGTGGGTCAGAGCCACGCTGAAGAGCAGTGTGGGAGGAGCACACCTGTGCTACTGCATTTCGACCTTGGAGTTTACTTCCACCCTGTCCTTTCCGTCGTCTCAAAGTTCGCAATAGCCTTTCCTTAAATGGGTGCATGTTTTAGCTAAGAAAATTACCCAGCGGTTATAACCTTTTTATTTTCTTAATTAACTGTGTTCTCTACTCCAGTCAGCCAGATCTATGTTGAGTTTTAATGTAATCTCCAGGTGATTTTCCACTAAACACAGCGTCACACCCATATTGAGGGTCACACTATCGACTTATTCTGTTTCATTCCTCCTAAGTTAAATTTTCTCACTTTTTTCTCTATGCCTTTTGATTCTTTAACCTAAAGACAAAGTGAACACAAATCCACAAAGAAAGAAAGAGCCAGGCACGGTGGCACACACCTGTAATCTCGGCACTTGAGAGACTGAGGCAGGAGGATCACTGTGTGTTCCAGGCCAGCCTAAGCTGCGAAGTGAGTTCAAGACCAGCCTGAACTACATAGTGAGACCCTGCCTCAAAAAGAAAAGAGAAGGAGAGAGAGAGGAAGGGAGACAGGGAGACAGAGAGAGATAGAGAGAGAGGAAAGGAGAGAATGAAGCTCATTCTGGAAGCAAAAAAGAGATTTTTCTACTTCACTGGCTGGCAATAAAGCCTGAAACTCCATCAGCATGTTGCCTGGCAACTTAGGAGATACTGTTGTGATTAAACAAAAAATATCTGGAGTAAATTCACAATGAAACAGCTATAAAGCATTATATCATCCTGCATTCCACTATTAAAACATGAGTAGCAGACACTGTGGGACAGATAACCCTCAAGAAAACAAAAACAAACGTACCGACAGTGCTGAGAGGCAGGAGGAACCAGGAAATGGCCTGGACTGGGATCAGAGGTCCTGGGTAAGTCTCATAGGCTTTGGGGCACTTGGCGTTTTTCATCTGCAGGAAGAACAAATGGGATTAATGAACTTTGGCATTTCATAATTCAAAAGAAACTTTTAAAAAGTGGGAGCATCAAACTAGTCATTTTTTTGAAACTGCAGCATTTATTATGATCGGGAAAGCCATGAACACAAGCCTAAAGGGTGGAAGTCATTCATATTGTCTTAAATGAAATCCATAGCAGGGTTGTCAGGTTCTTATAAGCTGTCCATACCTGGTTGTCCCAAGTAATTCCACTACTTTAGGAAAGCAGAAGCTCAGCACTATGAAAGCTGCTCATTTCGTTAGGACAAAAGATACCTCCTGGAAATTTCTTCAACACTGTTATAATGAGCAACCCCAGAGTCAAGAAGCCCAGGCAAAATTAAAGCAACTTGTTTGTGGAAATCAAAATTGAATAGGCTATAAAAATATCCAAAAAGAGAATTGGATATTTGTGGTCAAAAATTTAAAACTGCAGCAACAAAGCTTTGAAGATTGGCTGTTAGAATTCAGGGATGCTGGGCTCCAATCCTGACTCTACTATTTACTAGCTGGGCTATTTTTTAAACTCTCCATATCTCAGTTTATTCATCTGTATGCAGGTATAAGAGAAAAACACAGCCTCTTACAGTTATCAGACCAGTGAAATGAGTTAGAAATGGGGTTACAATAGTACCTGATAGAGTTAACTATTGTTGCTATTCCCAGCACAAGCAAATAACTATTAACGCCAATACTACAGTCTGGAGCCAAAGCCCAGGACCACTGATTATTAGCAGTTGGCCTTTAGGAAAGCTTCCTGGTCTTTCAATTCCTCATCTTTAAAGTGGGAATAAACATTACTGTGAGGATTAAATGAGATAATGTTTGTGAAAAGCACAGCACAATGCAGTTTTCATGAATCATTACTGTTCAAGAATTATCAAGAAACTTCTTTGCAATTTATTTACTTCTGTTGTTTTATTAATGCCATAAAAATAACAATGAGGGTCAGGGATATAGCTCAGTGGCACAAGTACCTACCTGGCAAGTGCAAGGTTGTATTTGATCCCCGGCACCGCCCCAAAAAAAGAAGACAGTCAATTTTATATGTGTTATACCGCAATGAAAACAAATAAGAAGCCAGGTGGTGCACGTCTTTAATCCCAGCACTAGGGAGGCTGAGGTAGGAGGAGTATTGTGAGTTCGAGACCAACTTGGGCTACAACTCGAGCGCAAGGCCGGCCTGAGCTACATAGTGCAACCCTGCCTCAAAAAACTAGAGCCGGGAGTTTGGCTCAGTGGCTTAAGCGCCTGTCTGGCAGGTGCGAGGCTGTGAGTTCGATCCCCGGTACCACAAAAAAATAAATAAATAAATACAAATAAGAAAAAAAAGAACACTGGATGCCAAAGAGGAGGAAAGAATATCTTTTCAACAAATGGTGCTGGGAAAACTGGATATCTACATTCAAAAGAATGAAATTGGGTCACTTCCTCACACCATATACAAAGGTTACTTCAAAACAGGTCAAAGAACTAAATGTAGGAGCCAGCCTTTTAAGCTCATAGAAGAAAGATAAGTTTGTCTTTGTGGTTTTAATTAAGCCATGGTTTCTTAACATAGACCTGAAAAGCACAAACAATAACCATAAAAAAACAGATAAATTGGACATCATCAAAATTGACAACTTTTAAGGGCCAGGGATATAGCTCAGTGGCGTAAGCACCTAGCTGGCATGCATGAGGTTGTGAATTTGAACCCCGGTACAAAAAAAGAAAAATTGACAACTTTTACACTTCAAACAGCATCAATCAAGAAAGTGAAAATATCCACAGATGGGAAAAATTTCTTTTAAATCATATATTTGAACTTGTATATAGAATACATAAAGAGATTTTAAACTCAATAATAAAGACAAGCACTCAATAAATGTGTAAAGCATCAGACTATATATTTCTCTGAAGAAAATATATAGGTGGTCAATAAGCACAGAAAAAGATTCTTACCATCATTACCCATCAGGGAAATGGAAATGAAAAACCAAATGGTATCACTTTATATCCACTAGGAGGGATGCAATAAAAAATACAGAAATAGCAAGTGTTGGTGAGGATGTGGACAAATTTGAACCATCATATGCACTGCTAGTGAGAATGTAAAAGAGCACAAATATTTGTTTGGACAATAGTGTGACAATTCCTCAAAAGATTAAACATACAGTTACTATATGATTTGACAATTCAAATCTTAGGTATATATTTAAGAGAAAAACATACAAACAGAAGTTTGGACATGAATGTTAATAGCAGCATTATTCATAATAATTAAAGAATTCAAACAACTAAAATGTCCCTTGACTGATGAACATATAAATGTGTTATATACATAAAATGGAATTGTATTCACAACCATAAAAGAAAATGGTAAGTGCTACAACATGAATGAAACTAGACAACCTTGAAAGAAAACATTTACAAAAGGCCGCATATCATATGATTTCATCTGTGTGAAGAGGTAGGATAGGCAAATTCATTAGTGATAGAAAGTAGACCAGGGGTTTCCTAGTGATAGGGACCCAAGGAGAGGGCAGTTAGTGAGGTAGGGGTGGGAACATTTTGCAATGTAGCAATATTAGCCTCTGTGCAGGCATGTGTAGCTCTGATGTAACTCTGTAACATAAATCACACCCAACCAGACTGTAGAGTGTTAATGTCTACACAACCAGCTG
The DNA here is from genome assembly GCA_004363535.1 of Dasyprocta punctata. Lineage (NCBI taxonomy): Eukaryota > Metazoa > Chordata > Mammalia > Rodentia > Dasyproctidae > Dasyprocta > Dasyprocta punctata. Next base: position 49,325 of record RJWM01004281.1, on the reverse strand, counting down.
TAAAATGTTAGTGTATGCCCATATAAGGGAGACAAAGACACAAAAATTGTATAAAAGGATGCAACTAGGCCTCGTTCAGCACTCCGCCTTTGGATAGAAATCTGCTGAGTCAGTGTCATCACGAATAAAAGTGCTTCTTGGGAAAAAGGCCTCTCTACAGGAAAATTCCTCAGCATTAGGGGAAAATGAAGATTGACTGTTGATGGGTATAGAGTTTCCTTTTGGAGTGATGAAAAAGTTCTAGGATTGGAAAATTTAGTGACTGATGCACAACTGTAAATATACTAACCATTATTGAAGTATACACTTTAAATGAATGAATTACATGGTATGTGAAGTGTATTTCTGTTGGGGGTGAAGCTGTCTGTACCTCGGGTATCTAGGGCAAGGCCACTGCCTCTCGTGAGTTTAGCAGGGCTCTATGAGAAGTACGCACAGCTCAGGGCCCTGACGTACATAGTGACTTGACCTTCACTTGAGACACTTTACCTCTTGTTCCCCGTGCAGCCAAGGCATGCTGTTCTGCTAAGGTTAGACATTCCTCCTGTCCCTGATCCTACCCTCCCCCTTAAACTCTGTATGAACTTATCCATATGCTGATTGGATAAATAAATGCACTGCGGGTGCCAGGCAGTTCCTTTCTCCCATCAGGAGAGAGGGCTCCACCTGACCTCAGCTTTCTGCATTTTGGCTCTTGTTTTCTTCATCCTGCATTGTCCTCCCTCCAGAGTTTCATGGCATATTTTTTTGGCATATTTCAATAAAGCTATTGTGAAAAGAAATAATGGAAACATCAGAAGCTCTGAGAACCACTCTGCAGAAGGGCCTCAAACTTATCCTCCTGAAGAAGGAACAGAAGCTGGTGATGGAACTGCCTGGATGATCCTGAGAAAGAGAGGGCCTGGAAGATTCCAGACTGGTTGCTGAGTGCACAGAAGCTTCCTGTACTCTTTCCTTCCCATCTTCAGTTACACCGCTGAAAGAAAATTCTGCAGCGATGCAGATAATCAGAGCATCCAGTTCTCTTTCTCAGAGTCCAACAGGACCAAAATGGGCTCACATTGCAAGGAAGAGTTCATCTTCCTTCCTCAAGCTCAATCATGTGAATCCTGTCTACCAGGGAAGACCTTCAAGGGAAAGACCATGAGATAGACTCCCAAATGTCACCACCAACACCTTGCAGAAATGTGAGGGCCAGAGCTGGGGATGTAAGTCAGTGGAAGAGCACTTGCCTAGCATGAGCAAGACCCTGGGTTGCATCTCAAGCACTGGGGAGATAGATAGATAGATAGATAGATAGATAGATAGATAGACATAGATAGATAGCTTCTTCTCTTGTACTCTCCCTCTACCCCTGCTGTGGTCCATACTGTTGCTCTTGAAACAGCCTGATCTGCAAGTTTATTTATTAATTTTTTATTTAAGAGAAAAAAAAAGACACATATAACAAAGATAAAAAGCAAAAGAGACAGACAAATGACTAGAGTAAATGCACAACAGTAACATTACAGGTTTACAAAACAGGATAGAAACTTGACAATGGTTGCAATATTGTGTATCATTATCTTCAAAATGGTTGTTTACATTAACAGATACAGACATGTAAAATTGATCTAATCATATGAGTATTAATTGTTCTTTATCAATAACGAATACATTCAGTAGTGTGTTCGTTTCAGTTATCTTACATATACATATATACAGATTTATATCTTTTCCTTTTCCCTTCCCTCTTTCCCCCTTTTCCCTTTCCAAATATTTTTGCTCTTTGAGCTATTTTTTACCCTTACGTAGTATTTATTATAGATTTTGGATCATATATACTTTTTCAGCTTCTTACACTAGGGAGATAATACGGTATTTACACATGTGGGTTTGATTTATCTCACTTATGAGTATGGGCTCGAGTCATGACCATTTACTTATAAAAGTCTTAATGCAATCCTTCTTAATAGCTGAGTAGTACTCCATTGTATAAAAATACCACATCTTTTTATCCAGTCTTTGATTGATGGGCACTTGGGTTGTTTCCAAGATCTGGCTATTACAAATTGGGTTGCTATAAACATGGGTGCACAGATATCACTGTGGTATGATGTTTTCAATTCTTCTGGGCTGATCTGCAAGTTTGAAAACACAATAGAGAGATAGATATACAAGTGCAAGTGTATGTACAGGTACAGATAGATACAGATGATACAGATACACATAGAGTGGGGGAAACCAATAAACAGTCGCCTCTTGTCTTGTTCATCTGTCTGCTGAGTGGATGAAAACAAAGCCAGAGATTGGGCTCTGAATGAACTCATGCAGTGGCCCTAACCTTGCGTGACATTGATCCTAACCTTTAGGGTCATTGGTCCCTTCAAAACAGCGGCCTTATTTAGGAACTTTGTTCTCAGAAATGCAACCACTAACATGTGCATACAGTTTCAGAGGTTTCCCAGCCCCCTGCAGCCTTCCTTGGGTATAGGAACTCTTTATATTCTGCCACAACAATGTGTTCCATTAAAACTTAGATAGATATGCACTCTCAACAATGGTGAATGGTGTCATTTTGGAACACAAGCCTGAAGTGCAGAGGAGGAACACCTCCACGTCCTTGGCTTTAGGTGGATCTTCGGTCAAACCACAGCACTCCCTTTCACTACTTCCTCCCTTAGACTCAAATTATATTGTCCAAAAAATGAGAAACAGTATTACAGCACAATCTCAGTTTACAAATGCTTCCATTTACAGTTTGCTTTGTGAACAGAAGTAATTGCTTCCCTTGTCAAACTCACCATCAGGTGACATACATGATCACAGCCATCTCCCTGGGATGAACTCAAATTCCATCATCTTTCCCAGAATCCCAGAAGAAATTAAATTTGGGAACCAAGGTACCATCGTACTTCCTTCCCAGAGTTACTGTGAGGATTAAGTGAGTAAGGTCAGTAACAGGCTGGCTTCCACCTCCGTAACACTTCATTCTCTGTGCCCTCATAAACATTCCATCAACTCAGAGCTGGTCTACAGGCTGTCATCCCAAAGGATTATAAACTTCAGGAAAGCTTTATTCACAGCTGTGTTCCCAGGGACACTGTAATTGTTGATAGAATGAATATTTTGTGCAACATGGTGCCTGACGCATATTATATACTCAATAAATAGTAGCTCTTACCAGTAATACCCAGCTCAAACAATAAAGACAAGTGGTGGAGTCAAGAAAAGGCTACGTGCTGAAACCTCTGACCTCAGAACTGTATTAAGAAAATGTGGACTCCACAAAGAGGAACAAGTATTGTGTTTTCAGTGCAAAGAAGTAAAGGACTCAAGAGACTCAAAATCTGTCATACTCACAGACCAGCTGGTCCACAGCACTGCTCTTGAAGTTCAGTCTGATCTGTGAGTTTGAATGAATGAGAGCTGCGTGGGCACACAGCGAGAGGCCCCAGTCCTTTCCCAAGAAGGTGTGACTTTTGATTTCCTTCAAGTGTGATCAAGGTGGGTGAAGCAGTGGTGTCAGAAGACTGGTGAGATGTGGGCTGGCTGAGTCAGTGTTGACCAGGCTCCCCTTGGGAAATTCCCACAGGGAGGGGAGCAGGTGGCAATTGTCAGCTGGGAAATTAACCAGGTGTGACTTTGAGATCAATGGGTAGATCACAATCTGCCCACAGAAAAGCCTGGTTCTAATTAATGATAGTATCCTGGGTGGAAGTGAGACCTTATGCTTGGAATGAAGTCCTTCACCTTGGCCTTCCAAGTGATATTCTTTACCACTTGTCTAGCTCACAGAGATATTGTTAAAATAAATCATATATATACATATATATATACATATGTATATATATACATATATATCCTTATAGACTAATAATGAAATATTATCTTCAAAAAAATGCATGGATTTTCAGATGTTTGTTTGTTTGTTTTGAAGTGCTAGGAATAAAACACAAGGGCTCATGCCTGCTAGGCAAGTGCTGTACTACTGAAATACATCCCCAGTCCATACTGTTTTACTTTTATGAACAAAACAGTTCTAATAAAAATACTCTCAGGAATTATAGGAAAATGGTGGAGTGATAAACAACAAATCATCCTGTCCAAGATTCAAAAATCTAGACTGGAAAATAGTAATTTGAGGAAGAAAAGGAGGGAGGTGGATCCCTAGGACCCAGGAAAGATCTGAATGGAAAATTGGAGCCTACCGAGAAATTGAAGAGACAGGACATAATGCAACTGCTAGATGACACAAAGAAGACTAATCTAAGAATAATTGGAATAAATGAAAATTCAAATATAACACAAATAGTATTTTTAAAAATCCACAGAAATAATAGCAGAAAACTTCCTACATATAAGGAAAGAAATAAACGCACAGCTAAATGTGGCATGTTGAACCCCAAATAGCCATGCCACAAGAGAACCTTTGCATGCACATTATACTCAAAGTATCAAAAGTCCATCACAGGAACAAAATCTTAAAAGTTGATAGAGAAAGGCAATGAATCACACATAAAGATAAACCCATTAGAATTACAGCAGACTTCACTTAAAAAAAAAAGTGCAAAGGCCAGGAGGGCTTGGAGTGCAGTGTTCTAAGCCCTAAAAGAAAACAATTTCCAACCTCAATTTATGTAGGCTACAAAACCTTTCTTTAAGATGACAGAGATAAGGCATTTCCATGACAAGGAGTAACTTAAAAATTCATGACCACCAAACCAGTCTTACAAAAAATTCCCAAGGATATCTTAGAAAAAGACAACAGGCTGGGAGTTTGGCTCAGTGGCTTAAGCACCTGCCCTGGCAGGTGCAAGGCTGTCAGTTCAATCCCTGGTGCCGCAAAAAAAAAAAAAAAAGGGTGACTAAAAAGACAACAAAGCCAAAAATGTGACTAAATCAAAAAGAATGAATACACCTGACAGGATGAGCAGCTAAGCAAAGGGGGGAAAATGAGGAAATCAGCAATAGGACAATAATGCAATAACAGGAATAAATCAGTACCTCTCAGTAATAACTCTCAATGTAAATGATTTCAATTCCCCAATCAGAAGACACAGATTGGCAGAATGGATCAAGAAACAAACCCAACAATATGCAATATACAAGGAAGACATTTAATTCAAAAAGAAACTCACAGATTAAAAACAAAGGATGGAAAACAATTTTCCATGCAACAGGACCCCAGAAAAAAGCAGGAGCTGCTATCCTAATTTCAGACAAAGTAAATTTCAAGCCACAACTGACCAGAAGATAAAAGAAGGTCACTATATATTGGTTAAGGAAATAATTCAACAAGAAGAGATAACAATTATAAACATATATGCACCAAATACTGGTGCACTCTACTTCATAAAACAAAACAAACACTAACAGACATTTTAAAAAAACAGGTATTGAGGTCTTCCAATACAATTGTAATGGAGGACCTCAATACCTCACTGACACAAATGGACAGATCAACTAGACAAAAGATCAACAAAGAAATATCAGAGTTAAACAAAACCTTTGAACAAATGGACTTCATATGTATCTACAGAGTGTTCCATCCAGAAACACATTCTTCTCAGCAGCACATGGGATTTTCTCCAAAATAGACTGTATGCTAGACCATATGGGCCATAAACCATGATTCAATAAATGCAAAAGAATCAAAATTATTCCATTCATATTATCAGATTATAGTGCAATGAAACCAGAAATCAGTGGCAAAAGACACCACAGAAACTATGCAAACACATAGAAATATTAATACCCTCTTGAATAATCAACGGGTCATAGATAAAATTAAAGAAGAAATTAGGTTCTACAATTAAATAATAGTGAAAAGTATTTTTCACAGGGTCATTTTCAGATTACATTTTTATTGTGAATTGTTCTTTTGAAAATAATATAGCAGTCATAACAAAAGAAAATAGTCATACAGCTTGTTTTTCTCAATTCATTGAAGGAAAAGTTTTGTGCTAATAATTTTCTGGACAAAGTTGCATGTCTATATCCTATACTCTAAACAACTACTGTGAATATTACAATACACAATGTAATGATCATTGTTACTTTCCTATTGGCCTATTTTGAAATTCTGTTTTACTGTAATCTCTTACTTTTTTCTGTTTACAAGAAAAAAAGTGATACTGCTGGTATGATATATAAGTACCTGTGGGGTACAATGAAAGCAATCCTGAAAGGAAAGTTTGTAGCTGTGGATTCCCATATCAGGAAAACAGAGCAAGCTCAAATAAATAACCTAATGATGTACCTCAATGTCCTAGATGAATAAGAACAATCCAAACCCAAAGCTAGTATGAGAAAGAAAATTATAAACATCAGAGCAAATATTAATGAAATTGAGACTAAAAAAATACAAAGAATAAATCAAAGAGTTAGTTCTTTGAAAGATTAAACAAAATTGACAAATCTTTAGCCAATGTTACCAAAATAAGGAAAGAAAAGATCCAAATCTATGCAATTAGAAATGAAAACAGATTCTGCCAAAATCCAGAAGATTATCGCAGCTACTTTGAAAAACTGTACACTAATGGAAAATTTGGAAGAAGTTGATAAATTCCTAGAGACAAGTGAACTACCAAAGCTGAACCAAAAAGATATTAAAATCCTGAATAAGCCAATGTCAGTCAGTGAAATTGAAGAAGAAATAAAAAAATAAAATATTACCAACTAAGAAAAGCCCAGGCCCTGCCAGATTCACTACCAAACTCTACAAGAACTTGAGAGAAGATCTAATGTCATACTTCACAAACTCTTTAATGAAATCAAAAGGGAAGCTGTACTCTCAAAGTCATCCTGGAAGCAAGTGTTACCCTGATTCGAAAACCAGGAAAAGACCTAACCACAAAACAGAACTACAGGCCAATCTCACTAATGAACATATTATCTACAAATAGGATAGATACAACAATCCTCAATAAGATATTGGCAAACAGAACGCAGCAAATCATAAAAAGGATCATTCATTCTGATCAAGCAGGTTTCATTCTAGGGATGCAAGGATAGTTCAACATACACAAACCAATAAATGTAGTACACCACATAAACAGAATTAAGGACAGAAACCACATGATCATCTCAATAGATGCAGAAAAGCATCTGGTAAAACCCAACATCCATTTAAGACAAAAACCTTAAGGAAAATATGAGTATAAGGTCTTTATCTCAATCTGATAAGAGCCATCTATGACAAACCAATGGCCAACATCATGCTAAATGGAGAGAAAGCTGAAGGTTTTCCCTCCAAAATAAGAAATGAGACAAGGATGTCTGCTATCACAACCTCTGTTTAATACAGTTCTCAAACCATTAGCTAGAGCAATTACATGAGAGAAAGAATAAGGGATAAGGATAGAAAAGGAAGAAGTTAAAGTATCATTATTTTCAGATAACTTGATCCTATACATAGAAGACCCCAAAAACTTCACCAAAACAATCCTAGAACTAATAACAAAGTTTGGTAGCATAGTAGGAAACAAAGTCAACACACAAAAATCAATGGCATTCCTGTACACCAACAACAGAATCACTGTGAGGGAAATAATTCCATTCACAATAGCACTAAGAAAAATGAAATATTTAGGAAATAACCGAACCAAGAAAGTGAAAGACCTCTGCAACAAAAACTACAGTACTCTAGAAAAGGAGATTGAAAAGGATATCAGAATATAGAAAGATACTCCTGTTACTGGGTAAGCAGAACCAATATAGTCAAAACAGCCATGCTTCCAAAACTGTTATATAGATTTAATGCAATTCCAATGAAAATACCAACAGTATTCCTTATAGAAGTGGAGAAAGCAATTATAAAATTCATATGGAAACAGAAGAGACCTAGAATAGCAAAAACAATTCTGGGCAACAAGGGCAAGATGAGGCATTATGATCCCAGATTTCAAATTATACTACAAAGCTACAATGATAAAACAGCATGGTATTGGGGGGAAAAACAGACACATGGATCAGTGGAATAAAAGATGCAGAAATAACTCCAAGAAGTCTCAGCTGTTGTCTTTGACAAAGGGGCCAAATCCTTTCACTGGAAGAAAGACAGCCTCTTTAACAGATGGAGCTGGGAAAACTGATTATCCACATGTTGAAGATTAGACCTACACCCATATATCTCACTATGCACTAAACAAAAATCAAAACGATCACACATTTAAACTTTAAAACAGAAACATTCATTCTTCTGAAAGACAAAATAGGTAAAATCCTGAAGACATAGCTGTAGGCAAGGGCTTTCTGAACAAAACCCCATTTGTACAAGAAATAATACAAAGAATCAACAACTGGAATCACATAAATTAAAAAGCTTCTGCACAGCAAAGGAAACCACCAACAGAGTGAAGAGACAACTACAGAATAGGAAAAACGTTTTTCCACACACTCCTATGGGACTATGATCAAAGGACTATGATCTAGAATATATTAAGGACTCAAAAAAATTAGACCTCACAAGCTCAGTGATGGAGTTCTTGCCTTACATGTACAAGGCCCTGGGTTTGATCCCCAACACACACACACACACACACACCTAAAAAAAAGAGACAGCATTGGCTATCATAACTTTCTATGATAGCCCATGCCTACATTTCCCATGCACAGTATGTACTTATATTTTTGCTCTCACTCTCTTTTTCTATTTACTTAGTCTGAACTCACTCTGCAGAGACAGTTTCTCTCCTACTCTTCATTTTTGTTTTCATGAATAAACTTTGCCACTGCTATAAATAATAGATAAGTAAATAATTATAACCCCCCAAATTTAAAGACTCAATTACAAAATGGGCATAGGAATGAACAGATAATTCTCAGATGAAGAACTACAAACAGCCAATAAATACATGAAAAAATGTCCAACATCACTGGCCATTCGAGAAATGCAAAGGTATCTTCCCAAAGGAATTCAAAAGATATCCTACAGTGATGTGCATACCCATGTTTATAGCAGCACAATTCATAATAGCAAAATCTTGATAACAGCCTAAATGTCTATCAACAAATGAATGAAGAAAATGTGGAATTTATACACAATGGAGTACTACTATGCAATAAGGATAAACTTGAATCATTTGTAGGAAAATGGATGCTGTTAAGTGAAGTAAATCAGAAGCATAAACTTAAATATTGCATAGTTTCTTTTATTTGAAAAAATATATAAAGTACAAAATAAAAGACAGGTAATATGAAAAGGCAAAGAGAGAAGGAAAAAAAGTTATTTTAACCCAGGATGGACAATGTACCCAAAAGTGTACTTTGATGTAGTATCATTGTCTTCTGTACTTTATATGTTCGTGGCCTATTAGTCTTATTGCTAATCTGTACATGATATTTAACTTTATAAGGACTTACAAAACAAATAAAAGAGTCTGATGCTCATAAAATAAAGGGGGATGAAGGAAAGGGGGAAAAGAACTGAGATGTGTTATGTACATGTACCAATTCTCTCAATGAATATAATCATTATGAATGTCAGACATGCACTAATAAAAATATTTTAAATGGAAATGTCAGAATGTATGATAGTATTATTATTATTATTATTAAATACTATTTTGGGCCAGGGATTTATTTCAGTGGTGTAAGCACCTGCATGGCAGGCATGAGATCGTGAGTTCGATTCCCAGTACCAAAAAAAAAAAAAAAAAATAGTATTTTTTTTTACCGGGGATCGAACTCACGACCTCACGCTTGCCATGCAGGTGCTTGTGCCACTGAGCTATATTCCCAGCCCCTGATAGTATTATTATTATTATTATTAACCTGCACTTTGTACCAAGAAACAGTTTTCTTCATTTTAGGAATGGAGTCCTGACCAAAGAATTGAGATCCTTGGATGATTTTTAGTTGATTGGCCATGTGACCTTAGGGCAGCAAATCCCAAAGGAGCAACAAATAGGAAAATTCATCCCAACAATGAAAGATTTTCTTAGAAGCATTTTATGCTTTCTCCCAAATCCTCATGCTTAAATTAAACATTGATTTCAAATTCTTAACCCAAGTCCCAAAGACAAACTGGTAAATAAACGCGTAAAAGGATTGAAGGGGAGAAAGTCAGAGTGACATGGAACCCTGTGAAGTCAATCTAGAGATAAGGACTCACCCCTCCCACAACAAGGACGCGGAGCAAGATAAGTTCCCAGTACAGCTTTTTATCAACAATGATCACTACCATATGGGACATCAGCTACACATTAGATACTCCCTATGCTATATCTCTAATCCTCAAACAAGTCCCACATTGTAAATGAGATTGAGAGAGCATGCGTGATGTGTAAGACCCCAGCGGCTGACAAAAGGTGAGCCCAGGCCTTGCTGTTGAGTCAGCTCAGCTTCCCTCGGACATGCCTGTGATGTCCACAGAGAGACCCAGAGGTCAGTTACAATCAGTCGGGGTCAGCCAAGAGTTTCTGCAAGCTGCGCTACGCCTTTCGGCCAAACCGCAACAGATACACTGCCTGACATCCAGTACTAAAGTAGGCAACTCATTCGTTTAGCCTATCCAATAGGATGAAAATTTTAAACCAGACATGAAAAAACAAAAACAAAAACAAAAACAAAATCAAAAACAAAAACAAGGGTTTTAACAAAACTTTTTTTCACTTGTTTGTTTTTATTGTTTTTTGAGTCAGGGTCTCATTCTATAATTCAGGCCAGCCTTGAATTTACTATGTAACCTAGGCTGGCCTTGAACTCACTGCAATCCTCCGGCTTTAGCCTCATGAGTGCTGGGACTACAGGTGTATGCCACCATGCCCAGCTAAAAAAAAAAAAGCTTTTTATTACAAAAATTTACAAATACAAATAAAAGTCAAAAAAGTAGTAAAAATTACCAGCCTCATAAGCCACCAAACTTCAGTTTCCATCAGTATTTTGCCATGCTTGTTGCCATTCTATTTTCTGGAACATTTTAAGTAATCTCAGATCACATATCATTTCACTTGTAAATATTTCAGTGTTGATCCTAATATACAAAGACTTAAATTTAACATGATCACAAATCCGTTATCACTAAGAAAAATAGTAGTTCTTAATATTATTCCTTAATGTATTTTCTCTAATTTCCTGTAAAATTCTTCTTTTTTATTTGTGTCTTCCTATTTTTAATTTATTTAATTAATGTATATAATTATTCATGTTTCTGGGACACCACGTGATGTTTCAACACATGTATGCATTGTGTAACATTCAAATCAGGATAAGCTATCTGTCTCCTCAAACATTTATTAATTGCTTGTGGCAAAATCATTTCTTCCAGCTTCTCAGAAATGAACAGCACATTATGGTTCTGTTACCACTCCACCATGCAACAGAACCTGGGAACTTATTTCTCCTATGTAATGATGGCTTGGCAAATTGTCATATTGCTGGTTTGACTCTGGTCCACATGTTACAAAACCTGGGTGTTTCAGGCCTATGCAATTTCTTTTGTGGAAAAATACATTTTACTAATAATGAGACATTATTTCTGGGTGGTCAAAGGCATCTCTTTCAGAATGAATTCAGGAAAACAAAACCACCTACGCAACGCAAATTACATTATCAGAGCAATATACTTCATTTAGGTGGAAATTATTTCAGTATTATGAATTGATGCCTGTCGCTGCTGTAGGCAAAGAGTAGATTTCCATTGTAACAGACAATGTGTGCACCAATGAGGGAAACAGAACGTGTGGGAATGGGGAGAAATGAACTTGGTGGTCGCCTTACAGTCTATGCAGTTGTTCTGCAGTAAAGAACTGTTTCTCGAAAAATAAAAATATATCTGCAGCACAATCAATAATGGCAAACTCTCAGTTGAAATGCTCAAATAAGTTTTCAACTTAAGAAAAGTTTCATACACTCCCTCCTTTAAAAATAAGGTGTAAGTTTTGAAGTCATTTTTCTGTTTTGTAATTAACACGAGGTGATGATTAACAGGTAAACTCTGTCCGCTCTGTCTCTGGACCTCACTTTCTTTAGTTTCAAAGTGGTGGCACATGTCTTGTGGTGTTGATGATGCTTTTTTAACGGGTCTTTAAGACTCACTTGCTCCCCGGGTTGCCTGAGTTTTGACAGCTGATGGTCCACAGCGACGACTCTCCTCAGGAACAATTATTCGCCCCAGTTCACATCCCCTTCCCAGGGGACACGTGTCCCCATCCACTGACTACTGATACAGAGGGTATCAAGGCTCGAGCACATCTCAGTTGAGAAGGCCGTAAATACCATATTCCTTTTTGATGGCCAAGGCCGCTGTTTGACTGCATGGGCCCAGCTTGTCCTTCTGACAGTCCAGGTTTCCTTGCCCCTTACAGATAATATTTGAAAGATCACTCTCCAGTAAACTTCCACAAACAGATCAGACTTCCAGAATCTGTCTCCTGGGAAGTGACACGATGCTATAATCTGTCTCTGCAGATCATCATCTAGAACTTGGGTGCATTTTTCTGACTCCAAAACCCCAACAGTTGAGCTCAAATGCACTTCAGAGAGGAGGTGGTTTCCTTTCAAATGCAATAGTTCTGTGGCATATAAAGCTGAGGGAGCCACACCCAGGCCAAACTGGCAACCCATATCCCTCAAGGGTCAGATTATTTTCATACTCTCACATAGCTAATACTGCCATCCACTACTATAAACCCAAAAAAATGTTAGCAAAACTATCCATAAATGGCAATGATGTTTCCAGGTAATAAATAAAACAGCAGCCAGAACAGGCCTTTCAAAAATGAAAGTCAGGTTTTGTTAACCCCATCAGCACCATTACCATTCAAAATACCATTCGATTCGGAAGGCCATTCCATCATCTCACTCACAATACAATGCCAAATTCTCACTTTGGACTCCGAGACCTAACAAGCTGCTACCTGCCTCTCAGACCATCCTTTTCCTCACTCATTTCACCACAACCAACTCTGGGAACCTTGCTTTTTCAGAATATTATAAGCCTGCTCCTGTCTCAGGGACTTTGCCCTGTGTTTCTTTCTGCCTGGAATGCTTTTCCATCAGGTAGCTACATGGCTTCAGCCTTATTTCCTTCAGGTCTCGTATTAAGGATGCTGCTATGGTCTGCATAACTGTCCTTTGAGGTCCATTTGTTGATGGCTTGGTCTCTGGTGTGGAGCTATGTGTTGGGAAGTGTGAGGTCTTACAGGAGGTCTTAAGTCAGGGGTCTCCTTGTCATCGTCATACATCACGCCCACCAGAGGCCCAAAGCAATGGGTCTGCCTGATCTTGGACTGGAATCCCCAATGTGAGCCAAAACAACCCTTTTCTCTTTATAAGTTAATTATATCAGGTACTTTTTTAAAGCAACAAGAAGCTGATTAACACAGATGTTCTCCTCCATTTTGCACAGAAGAATCTTTAAAATAGGGTACCAGTTCCCAGGTACACAAAATCTTTCCAAGCACTATTTTGGCCCTGAGTTATAAAGGAAATAATTTTCAGTCTCCAGGTCTGCACTATTTGCCAAGCTCATGTATGACTAGGGTAAGGAATCTCACAAGTTCCCACTTTTCACATCCTCTTTCATAATAGATCCTTTTCTCATCTTACAAAACAAATTTACCTCTCTCTCCTAACAAATCTTAAAAGGAGGCATGTCCAAGTGAAACATCTAGGTTTCAGCCAAAGGTTAATTCGAAATATTGAGTTGCTTTTGATAAGGTTCTGTAACTCTCATGACTAATAAAATATCTTCAGCCGGGCATGATGGCGCACACCTTTAATCCCAGCACTCGGGAGGCTGAGGTAGGAGGAGCGTTGTGAGTTCGAGGCCAGCTTGGGCTACAACACGAGCGCAAGGCCAGCCTGAGCACCATTGTGCTACCCTGCCTCAAAAAACTAGGGCTTGGAGTTTGGTTCAGTGGCTTAAGTGCCTATCTGGCAAGCGCGAGGCTATGAGTTCAATCCCCGGTGCTGCAAAAAAAATAAATAAAATAAAATAAAATAAAATATCTTCTTGCAGGTCAAGTAGTTTCTAACTCATTTCTTTCAACGAAATAGTCTCTCAGAGTTATTCACTACAGATATCTAAAAATAATATTTGATAAAAAATCATAAAGTGATTTTTGGCATTTAACTCTGAAAGAACTCACAAAATTAAGTAACAATACTGTAAGAGAGCCATTCTCCTATCTAATTAGGTATTTTGGCAAAATTTCTTATTTGAGCACTTACATCTGCAAAAATCAAAATAGTAACAGAATTGGTATTGAGCTTTGTATCATTCAAGCAATAAGTTATATTCAATTTTATGTATTTGAATTAATTACAATTAAAAAGGAAGCTGGGCATGATGGTGCACATCTGTAATCCCAGCACTTGGGAGGCTGAAGCAGGGGGATCGTTGCAAGTTCAAGAGCAGCCTAAGCTACAAAGTGAGCTCAAGGCCAGCCTGAACCATAGCAAGACCCTGTCTCAAAAAAGACAAAGAAAAAAATAGTAATAATAATTAAAAAGGAGACCTAGTCTATTTCACACACAAAAAAATTGTATTTCAAATAAATTTTGCTTTTAATGTTATAAGACAATGTTAAGGTTTTTAAGCATAAAAAAACTATTATTAAGATAAAATTTTGAGAGAAGGAAGTAGGAAGCCCATGAGAAGATGGAATGATATTAAGTGTTCTCATTACTAAAAATGATAAAGCATGTGAAGTAATGCATATTCTAATTAGCTCAACTGAGCCATTCCACAATGGTATACGTGATTGAAAATAACATGTTATACATAATAAATAAATACACTATTTCTAACAGCTACAAATAAGATGTTTATGTAGTTTAAAATAGATACTGGTAGACATCAAATTAATATGGTATTTAGGTTTCATTATATACATTTTTTAAAATGATGTAATCATTTAATTTTTCAACAAAAGCAATGGATTTTACAGTATGTAGGAAGCTCTATTCTTCATAATTTCTCATGATAAAATTGTTTCTGATGAGAACTGTCTATATCGACCCTGTGGATATTGAGAAGTTAATAAAGGAATATGATGAAAAATCTATGCCAACAAATTTCATAACTTACATGAAATGAGCCAGTTCCTGGAAAGAACTTACAAAACTTACAAAAGGGAAAGTTCCTGGAAAGAATTTACCATAACGTACAAAAGAGAAACAGGTCAACTTAATAGGCCTGTATCTATTTTTAAAATTGAATAAAAAATTAAAAAGTTTCCTACAAAGAAAGTACTATGCCTAGATGGCTTCATTAGTGAACTTTACCAAACATGTAAAGAAGCCATGATATCAATTCTTCACAGTCTCTTGCAGAAAACAGACACAGAATAAACACTTCCTAATTCATTCTATGAGGTCAGAATTACCTTTACACCAAAATGAGAGACAGATATTACGAGAAAGAAGAGCTACAGACCAATAGATCTTCTGAACATAGACCAAAAAATCATCAATGTAATGCTAGCAAATTGATTATAACAATATATAAAAAACTTATAAACCACAACCAATGGGTTTCCAACCAAGTGAGGTTGTGAACCTGATGTGCAAGGTTGGCTCAATACACAAAAATCAAAACAATGTAATCTGATAAGCCATCTTGATAGTGTGTGTCCTATCTTAATAAGATGTTAAGAAAAGGGCACTGCATGTATGTGGGAAGTGCCTCTAACCCCTGAACCCACAACCCTAGTCTAATCATGGAGAAAACATTAGACAAATCCCAACAGCGAAATACTGTACAATATATCTGACAAGTACTCTTCAAAGCCGTCAGAGTCATCACAACACGGAAAGTCTGAGAGATTATGACAGCTAAGAGCAAGTGAAGGGGACGACATGGCCAGAGGTAATGTGGGATCCTGTAATAGGAAAAGACGTCAGGCAAAAACTAAGAAATCTGGCAGGAGTATAGCTCAGCAGCATAAGGGCTTGCCTGGCAAGTTTAAGGTCCTGAGTTTGATCCTCTGGTACAAAAAAAAAAAAAAAAAAAAAAACAAACTAGGAAATCTGCACAAAGTATGGACTTTATTTTATCTATTTACTTATTTATGTCTCTTTTTGTGAGACAGGGTCTCGCTATGAGTTCAGGCTGAACTTTTGCTCACTTTGTAGCCCAGGCTGGTCTCAAACTTGCACCAATCCTCCTGCCTCAGCCTCCCAAGTGCTGAGATTACAGGCATGCGCCATCATGCCTGGCAAAAGTATGGATTTTAATTATAAAGTTTCAATATTTGTTCATTAATTGTAACAAATATGTCATATTAATGCATGATGTTAATAATAGAGAAAACTAGGTACAGGACGTGTAGTAACTATCTGTGGTATCTTCTTAATTTTCCTGTAAATCTAAAGCTGTTCTAAAAAACTAATTAAAAATAATCTTCATGCAATAAAAATCCCAGGTTCAGATGGCTTCACTGGTTAATTCTATGCAATATTAAAAAAAAAAAAAAAAGAGCAGTCTTTCACCCTTCCTGAAAATAAAGGAGGGGAAAGCATTTCCCAACCTATTATATGAGGCCAGTTTCACCCTAATATCAAAGGCAGACAATGACATCATCAAGAAAAGAACACGATGGGGCAATATCTTTCATAAAATACAATCCTGAATTAAATATCAACAAACCAAATCACAAAACATACAAAAAGGACCTTTCATCATGATGAAGTAGGGTTTATTGTCTGGGGACATTAAAATCAATTAATGTAATATAAGGGACAGAAACCATGTGAAAATCTCCAGTCACAGAAAAAGCAGTTGACAGTATGCACCTGTGATAAAAACAACAAGGAAACCTCTCAGAAAACTAGGAATAAAAGTGAACTTCCACTCGCCAAAAAACTCTTCCCACTAACATCATAACTTAAGGTTAAAAGACTGAAAGCTCTTCTCCTGAGAAGGATATCTACTCTTGTCACATATTCAGCTTTATTCTAGATTCTAACTAGGGAAATAAGACAAAAAGATGGAGAAGGAGAAAGGAGGAGAGAAGGAAGGATGCAAAAAATAAATAAAGCTACACAGTATGGAAAAGAAAAAGGGAAATTGTTTTTGGTGTCGCTGCTGTTGTTGTTGTTGCTTTTTGGCCAGAATCAGCATAGTCTTCCATATAGAAAATCCTAAGAAACACACACACACCCTTACCAGACCTAATAAACAAGTTCACCAAGATCATAAGTGATATATAAGACCAATATACAAAAATACATTTTCATATGCCAGCAACAAACAATGTGAAAATACCTCCAAGATATAAAATCCCAGTCCAAAAATGGGCATCTGAGATGGACACACACTTCTCAGATGAAGTACAAATAGCAAATAAATACATGAAAAAATGTTCAACAACACTGGCCATTTGAAAGATGCAAATGAAAGTAACACTGAGATTCCACCTCATCCCAGAAAGAATGGCTAGTATTAAGAAGTCAGCCAATAACAGATGCTGGAGGGGCTGTGGGCAGAAAGGAAGACTTCTCCATTGTTGGGGAGAATGCAGGCTGGTGCAACCACTGTGGAAGTCAGTGTGGAGATTCCTCAAAAAGCTAGGATTGGAGGTCGCATTTGACCCAGCTATTCCCCTTCTGGGTATCTTCCTGAAAGAATTTAAAACATCCTACCACAGCAATATATGTGCACCTATATTCATAGTTGCCCAGTTCATAATAGCTAGATCTTGGAAACGATCTAAATGCTCCTCGACTGAGGAATAGATAAAAAAGATGTGATATTTCTATATAATGGAATACTACTCAGCTAAAAAGAACGATAAACTAGATATTTTCATTCTTAAATGGATGAGTACTGAAAGCATACTTCTCAGTGAACTAAATAAGTCACACATATGTAACCATCACATTGTTGCACTTGTGTGATGAACTGAAACAAAATCTTTGTATATAAAAAACTAGTTAAGACAGTTAAAGAAAAAGAATTTTGAGTGAAAAGTAGTTTTCTCAGGGTCATCTTCAGATTTCATTTTTAATGCGCAATGTTTATTTGAAAACAATAGAGCAATCATAACAAAAAAGATAGTCATATAGCTGGTTTCTCTTGATTCATTGAGGCAAAAGTTTTGTGCCAATAATTTTTTGGATAATGTTTCACGTCCATATTTTTTATCGTAAATAATTTCTGAGAATATTATAATATGCAATGTGCTGATGATTGTTACTCTCTTATTGGCTGGTTGTGAAATTCTTTTGCTTTGATTTCTTACTTTCCTTTTGTTTAAAATAAAAAAATGTGAAAATAAAATTGAGAAAATGGTTATATTCACATTAGCAAGAAATGAGCAAAATGGAATAAAGTTAGTCCCAAAACATGCAAGACTTGTACACTAAAAGCTATGAGATAGTGCTGAGAAAAACTTTAAAAAGATCTAAATAAATAAACATCACATGGTCATGTACTGGAAATTTCATCATTAAGACAGCAGCACTACTCAGACTCATCTTGGATATAATTAAATCTTCAAAGAAGTTCCAGAGGGCCAGAAATCACAAAGCTGATTCTTAAATTTATATGGAAATACAAAGGACCTAGAGTACCAAAATAATTTGGAAAAAGAATGAAGTTGAAGGCTTCTATCTCCTGATTTCAAAACTTACTGTAAGGTACAGTAACCAAAGCAATCTGGTAACTCATGTAAAAATAAGCATATAGATGAATGAAGGAGAATTAAAACTCAAGAAATTCAGCTTATGGTTTGATTTTCAAAGAAATACACAGGCAATTTAAGAAGTCTTTTCAGTGAATGATACTGGGTGCCTTTGAGATGGAAATAGCCAAAATTGGATCCTGGTTATGGTTGTATAACTCTGTATATTTATTGAAAATTATTTAGCTAGACACTTAAACTGGGTAAATTTATGACACATGAATTACACTGGAATAAAGCTGCAGTAAGTAATTCCTAAAGCTTGAAAATGAAATAAAGCAAACAAACCCAAATTTATAAACTTTGGCACAGTAACCCCAATGACAGATTATTTCCAAGTGACTTTAAAACTCAGTAATGTGATTGGGTAATCCTTAAATCTTTGAAAAGAAACAAAACTTTTAAAAGTTCAACTTGTTTTCAGTGTACATATTGTTTGCAGTTGTGGTGATACAGTTAAGACTGCTGTGTATACTGATAAAGCAAAGAAGCGGTTATATTGGCATGATTGAAAATAAGAATATTCAGAGTGGAGGAAGGATACACAAATGTAAAATTAATTAGGCTAAATCCAAATCCATGTTCCAGAATTTGAATTCGAAGGACCATATGTACTGATGATGCATTTTATCTTAAACATTTTTTTATCTTTGATCACTAAAAATCCTAGTGAGTAATCACCCATCCATTACTAAAGAATGCCCAGCACCCAGGGTGTGGTCTCTCACACAGTCTCCCACTGAAAGAACCAGTGCTGCTTGAAATAACTGATTCCAGATCGGTGGCACAAAACATACCACATAAGCCTGGAAATTTTTGTCAAGGAGGAGGAAGAGAGGAGAGGAGAAGGAGGAGGAAAGGCAAGGAAGAAAGGAAGGAAAAAAGGAAGGAACGAATGAAAGAAGGAGGGCTAGGGATTGAGCTCAGTGGCATAAGCACCTGCCTGGCAAGTGCAAGATCGTACCAAAAAAAAAAAAAAGAAGAAGGAAAGGAGAGAGGGAAGGAGGGAGGGAGAGGGAGGGAGGGAAGTTGTTATCAAAAACTACTGTGTCACTACTTGTCTTGCATATTCAAATTAAACCTTAGAATAACAAAATGATTTAAAAGAAACTTACCTTTAGAAAAATACGCCAGATAGTAAAGAAAGAAGGACAGACAAAATTTTTCTAATTCTAAAGAATAATAGCTTTAAACAATAACCATAGGAGGGGACTAAAATCCAGAGAGAGAAATAACCACACACTGGGCACCCTATGGAAGTGCATTGCACCACCTATGATGCACCCATGCTAAAAAAGAAAAAATAATTTTAAAAAGAAGGAGGAAGAGGAGGAGAAGGAGGAGGAGGAGGAAGAGGAGGAGGAAGAGAAACTGAATCTGGGTTGAGGGTGTAGTTTAATCTCATAGAACCCTTGCCCAGCATGTGTGAGGCCCACTGGAAAAAATAAATAAATATTTACTATATAAATCTGATTGAGCCTCTAAACCAAATTTACAGGCAGTAGAAGAGGAGAGGGCCACTAGGTTACATTTGATAAAATCTAGCCTTTTGGAAACTCCAAAAATGAAGACCCATTTCTTCACTTAAAAAAGAAAAAGCAAAAAAAAAAAAAAAAAAAAAAAAAAAAAAAAAAAAAAAAAAAAAAAAAAAAAAAAAAAAAAAGAGAGAGATCAAGGGCAAAACTTCAGATTAAAAGACACTTAAAAGGTATCAACCAATCACAGATTATGGCCCCCAATAAAATTCTGACATGTAAGTGTTCACAAACCGGATTGTGGTACTGTTTGCCCAACCGTACAAATTTACTAAAAATAAAACTATGTTTACAATGAGTGAAGTTTACAGTTTGTAAATTATACCTCAATAAAACTGGAAAAAAAAATGTGTCACGCTATCGAGGAAAGTTTAACAGTAAGCGATAATAAGAAATTACTGTTGATTTTTAAGATGTGATTATCATACGGAGGGTTGTTTAAAAATAGTCTTTATCTTCAAAAAATAAATACTGAAGGATTTACAGATACAGATAATTCAAAGCATGTGCTTCAGAGTATGGGGTGGATGGGGATTTTGGCATGAGGCTGAGCAGCAAGCACATGGGGTCACACTAGTCTACATTTGTGCATGTCAGAAATTTGCTCTAATAAAAAGAGTGAGTCATCAAAAGGCGATTTGAAAAAATGAAAAGAGAAATGGAAAGGAAGAGGAAGTCCTGTGCTCTCCCTTAGTCATCTTGTTTTCATCTTTGTTATTGAAGCAAAGGACTTGGGAGAAGAGATGGTATATAGAAAATAATGCTGTAACTCAAGTCCCGCATGTTCAAAATTATATAAAATCTGAAACCGATGCCGTCCATTCATGGGGAACTGGAATGAAAATGGGAACCAGCCACCAGTAAGTACACTGGACTTGGCTCTGCAAATGCCGCGGGAACTGCTGATCAGTGACGAGGACCTGCGTCCGTCATGGCCTGGCACACCCAGCGTTGCACACAGACCGCGCCTTGCCATTCGGCCATTTGCTGTAGTTAAGCTGGTAAAGAGAGAGCTCCAACCCAACTAAGTGCCCTCTTTTTAAAGTACTTTAGTTTGCATAGACGGCTTTTATCAGATTGAGATAAAGACCATCAATAAGTACAGTGCTTTACATTGTCTGAATGTCAGAGCTTATACATCCACAGGAATACCTAGACAGGAACCTTCTGAGAGGAAGTGAGCTCTCCCTGTAAGATGGGTAAAATAGCTCTGAAGCATTCACCAGCATTTTGTGTGATGGTTGCTTATTAGTTTGTATAATTTGTCTCATTTTAACCCCTCTTTTTTCTTGAATCCTGGGTCATCTGTTTCAGAATTATCAATTCTAGAAGAGAGTTTGGAAAGAATTCAACCTATAACAGTGTTAGCATGCTAAATAATCCGTACCTCCCAAGAGCTGCAGAAGGCTCGCAGTGTTGAGTAGTGAGTTTTTCCACACTTTGCCATGAGCCCTGGCCACTTGCTCTGGACACTGGACTAAAGAACACATCCAACACACCTGTAACAGTGACACATGCCTCTAATCCCACCACTCTGGAGGCTGGGGCGGGAGGATCTCAGGGAGTTCAAGGCCAGCCTAGGCTACATAGTGAGGTCAAGGACAGCCTGAACTACATAGCAAGACTCAGTCTCAAAAAAATAAAGAAGAAAGAAAGAAAGAAAGAAAGAAAGAAAGAAAGAAAGAAAGAAAGAAAGAAAGAAAGAAAGAAAGAAAGAGAAAGAAAGAGAGAGAAAGAGAAATTGCCCAATGTTTTCTCTGGATGTATGTGAGCAGGACTGCATAGATGACAGCACACAGTAACAAAGATCACACATGGCCTTGGGAGTAAGACGGATGGGATCTACTCAGAAAACTGCACAAGATTCTTACCCTCTCTAACCCCAGCCTCCTCTTCTGGAAATAGGGATTAAAACACCTTCCTCCCACGGTAGACGTGCGATGAAATGGGATAATATAGGTAACGCTTTTACCTCCACAGCTGGCACTTGAGATGCAACAAAAACTTGATGCCATGCATGATCCTAACACCAAAACTTTGCAGCCTGTTTCTCTGGCAAAAATAAGGCTCCTGGGCTGCTGGGTGACCTGGCAGGGCACATGCCTGGCAGATGGAATTTTCCAGTGATGATTCTGAAATGGCAAAGATATTTAAGAGCTTGAAAGGACTGCGTAGTCTCTCTGAGCCAACACCGCGGGTCCTGTCACTCTCCAGAGCACGCCTGGCATCACGCAAGAAGCACAAGGGGCAACCAGACAGAACGTGAGTCTTGGTGCAGACCACCACTGGCCGTGCACACGCTGGCCCAGCCAGCTTCCCTCCCACCACCGTTCCTGAACACGAAGATATCCAGAGCCGCTTCCCGGGGATGAACAGAACCCCCAGCAAGCAGGAGGGCCGGAAGCTGATGCCTCTGGCAGTAGATTCTGCACCCAGCGCAGAGCCAGGGACTCCATCGTCAGGATTTTCCATCTCAACAGCAATCCAGAAAACAAGGTACTCTTATCCCACTTGGTCAATAAGGAAAGAAAGGCTCAGCTCACCAAAGGCAGTTGCCCAGGTTACATAACTGTTTAGTGGCGGAGCCAGGCTTTGACACTGAGTCCAGATTCCAGCACTCAGAGCCACTCACACCACCACCTGGGTCACACGAAGCCCAAGGGCTGCCTGAAGGGTGAGGCAGGATTTCTGAGGTCTCTACCACCTCCTATCATTTCTTTAGTCTGATCACAGGGGTGGCCAAGGCTCCTCCCCTAGCGTGGCTACTGACTTTCTACAAAGGATTAGGCAAAATATTATGCTCCCAAGACATGAAGGAAATGTTTATTTGGCATCCAGAGGTCAACTCCTGGAAGAAGAAATATGACTGTACAATTAAAGTCCATTTCTTCAGAAAAGTAGTGAATAGAAGGGCGGCTGTGAGCCAAGTCTCCAGAATTGAGTATGCACAGAGCTGAAGAGCTCTCTTTTAGATATTGTCTAAAAGTGTTGTCTCATTGCTCTACTTTCCTTAAAATTGGAGTTCTAGTCTCAAGACCAGAGACCTATTGTGAGTCCAAAAGTCCTATGGTAGTGAAATACATTCCAGCTGCCAAGCTTCATAGCTGTGGCCATGTTGTTCAAACACAAGCAGTCAAGTGTCTTCCCAGTCAGTACCAACCTGCTCCCAAGAACTGGATGTTATGGTTTCCATCAGACCCAGCCATTAAACTCCTGTTGAGCTTGTGACCCCTGTGAGTCACGTGACTACCTGTACCCACCTGGGTCACAATTGCCTCTTCCCTTGGGTCACTGTCTATTTTTCAAAAAACCACAACCACTTGCTAGGATGAATCAGAAATTCCCCATTTTCCTGACGCAACTTGGAAGCAAAAGGAAAGGGCCAGCAAACGGGCCCCAGCGGGGCTGACCAGTCATGACACAGGAATCCAGCACATTTCTTTGAGGAACTTGCCTCTAAACCTGCCTTCCAACCCCTGGGGAAGCTCCAGAGACAGCATTTCTGCTGGAACAGAAAGGAAGTGGGGCTGGCACATCCCAGGGGGGCTCCAGGCATTCAAGGTTCCCCTCAAATACACAGGGCCAGAGACCCTGGCAGACCACGAAGCCAGTTCCCAGAAAGAGAGTGTGGCCAAGGAATATTTTCTCTCTGAGGAGGTGCTTTCCTTTGTAGAAACAGGACTCCTCCTTGTAGTCGAGAGACACGGTGTAGAAAGTAGCTGAGGCCAGAGAACCCAGGGCAGACCTGCTTCCTAAGTGACCCCTGTGTCCACAAAACACCTATGGGAGGCAACTCACATCTGCCTCTGCACACAAGGCTCTCCTGGCCCCTCCTTTAGTGAGGCCTCAACCCCCACAAAGTCCTTTAAGGCGCCCGCTTTGCTCACTATGCCCTTTCAGTTGCTCTCGAACCAGGGGGACAGGATTAAACTCTGTGTCCTTGATTACTACAGTGAACCCTCATTGCTCGGCCACAGGTAGGAAAAACATGGCCGCATTTCCAGTATCTTTGTCCATATCTGAGAGGGACAACCAGGACACACCATAAAAGTGATTCTTTGTTGAGGAAAAGCGAGGTGGCCCTCCGCCCCACCTACCTACTCTCAGCCTCATTCTCCCATGGAGCCCCTGTTGCTCAGAACAAAGAAAATAATGGGTAACTATTTGGTATAACTAGGGTGCCCAGTGATGTGTCCTTCAAACCAGGACAATTCTGAGGCAGAAAAGTGGGTGATATTCATAGCTACAATGGGGGTTGCAAGCACCAAGTTGGGAATGTCCTCAGAAAACTGCAATGTATCATCACTTTGTATAAAACAAAATCTCAAGCTAGAAACAACTAAGATTGGTCAACACTTGCTAAAAATATTTATGTCTTCAAGGAAACTAACAACAGTCCTTGGTGAGGCACAGAAACATCTGGGGATGTAGAAGATATTTTCGTGAAAGGGAATCAAGGGCTGGAAACAGGAAGGTACAAATGGCTTCATACACAAGAAATAAGCCCCCTCCCCTGTTCAAGAACAAGAAGCAAACCTCTCTGCTTGTGACCAGCGGAAGGGTACGCCTCCCTGCAAATGGGCTGTGATAGGACAGACACTCATTTGCCCTTTCAATCCTAAACACTTTCTTCTCCATAGTAGCAGCCAGCTTTGAGTATTCTGTTTAATAATTTCCTTCAAACATCTAGTCACTTAGATCATTTCCTCTTAGAAAGACACTGAGCCCTGAAGGAGGTGAAGTGAGGGCTCTCATCAGGCAGGGCGTGTTCTCTGGGGTGTTGTTCTCCCATAGTTGTTTGGAAGCTGTTATGACCCAGCATCTACCAGTGCTGTCTCCAGTTGGTATACAGCAGGAAACACCTCTTTGGCATGAAATCGTGAGCCGGTATTATTTTTTCCCTTTCTATTAAGCAGGAAATGGAGCCTTTGTGAGGGGCAGATGATCTGTTTAAGTTTCTGGCTTGACTCAGTAAGCAAGCAGAGGTGGAATTACTCATGCTTTCAACCTTAATGTGAAAAGACAACATCCCATTACTTAAGTGTTTATCCTGCGTTGCTATCAGTGGTGCCTCAGTTCACGAACTTGTTTCTTTGCCTGATTCTGATCGCAAACTGAGTTGGACAAGAACAGAATCAAATTGGATGGTTAGGATCAATGTTGACTTTATGGGGAAATTTGATTCGGTTCTCATCCAGTTCATTTTGTGACCCAAATTGTGGAGAGAATTGAGTTCATGAACTGAGGTACCATTGTATTTCACATGAGGAAAGGCATTTAATAGTAGAAATCATTTCAAACCTAAAAAGTTAATGGAGGGAATCTTTGCAGGTATCCATACTGGAAACAGTGGCCCAAGACAAACTCATAAAATAGATCAGAAGTCATTCCATAGGCAAATTATCTTACACTGCTAGCCACAGGAACTATGAGCAAAATTTTTCTCCTGAAAGAATGAATGCTTAAATTGACATCTGCTAACAAATTATGCAGCTTGTACACCAACGCCCAACCCTGTGAGGAAAATTTACCAACTAGTTACAAAAAGCAGTTTACGGAGTATGGTGGTACATAACTGTAATCCTAGCACTTGGGAAGCTGAACCAGGAAGATTCTGAGTTCAAGACCATTCTGGACTACATAGTGAGATCCTGTCTCAAAAAAATTAAAAAATAAAAAACTCACAAAGCAGACTGGGAACTCAAAAGCATCAAGATTCCTGGAATTATTCAAGATGGAGTCCGCAGGGTATACAAATAGTTTTTTCAGGGAGCTGTCTCTCTAAAAGATTTTAGCGAACGAATTTAGAAGCAACAGAATTAGAATATCACTATTTTATAGCCCTCATGAAATATGACAATATCAATGGCCATTGGTGGCTGGTAATGTCATATAAAAGAGAGACAACTGGACATCATGTTCTTCCTATCCTGCTGCTCACAGAACACTGTGGAGCATTCTGGGGTAAAACTCACCCTAAATATGGCCAAACCTCTGCATCTAGCCACAAGTTTTTAGATTGTTCAGAGGCAGAGAAATCTGCATGAAGATGCACTCTGCAAAATCTACATTGTAGAAACAGTCCAGTTTTTCAACAAACTACAAAGAAGTGAGATACTATAAAGAGAGTCTCTTGGGAGTCTGCGAGTGGGTCATTAAAACAGCAACGCATCGTGAAATGTAGATGGTTTTAGGATTCTGATTTGAATAAACTGTAAGAAAACTACAGGAAATGAAGAAAATTTGAACATCGCACTGACTGGATAGTTTATACTACTAAAATTTCCTATTTTTTATGTGTAATAATGGTTTCATGGTTATTTTTTATGTTGCTTTTTTTAAGTTCTTGATCTCATTGATAAACTACAAAGCAAGAAGAAAATGAAAGAATACAGGACAGGTGAAATTTTCTTGGTGAAGACACAGAAAGTGCAAATCACAAAAGAAAAATATAAACTGGACTACATCAAAATTTCAAGTTACTGTTCATACATACTTTGTGTATGTTTGAGGTACTCAAGAAAATATGTAGCAGATGGGAAGAAAATATATGCAAATTTACGTCTGAATACACATAATAAATTATTAATATCTACATATCTATACCTTAATATCTATATTTTACATTCAGAATATGCAAAGAATTCCTACAACTCAGTAAAAAATAAATAGGGGCTGGGATTTAGTTCAGTAGTGTAAGCATCTGCCTGGCAAGCACAAGGTTGTGAGTTCAATCCCTGGTACCAGGGGAAAAAAAAAAAAAAAAGAACAAGGCCTCACCAGGAAGAAATCCCCACCTGGAAACCATATCATTTTCATTGTTTTGTTGGGTTGGGTTTTATCCTCTTTTGTTTCGTTCGATTATATTAAATCTGATGGCATGAGCAGCTACTTGAAAGATAGCAAGACATATTATGGTAGCCATTTTGGATTTACTATTGGCTTGTTTTGAAGTCCTTTATTGCATTCATTGTTTTGTTTTTATTGTTTCTATTCTGTTCTGTTTGAGTTTTACTATGTCTGAAGGTATCTGTAGCTATTTTGAAGACAACAAAAGGCATTATGGTAACTATTGTTGATTTCATAAGGTTTTGAAATCCTTATACTGGTTTATTTTGATTGGTTTACTCTGTTTTATTTTCCTTGGTTTTATCCTCTTTAAAATAAAAAATAAATAAATAAAAAAGACAACTCAATTTTAAAATGAGCACACATACACAAATTAAGAATGCTCAATAAGCACATGAAAAAATGTTCACCATCATTGTTGGTTAGGGAAATGCAAATTAAAATCATAAGGAGATAGCAGTATACACATTAGAATGACTAAAATTAAAAAGATACATACTAACAAATTTAGGCGCATCTGTGGAGCTCTAGAACTCTCATAAATAGCTGGTGGAAGGGAAAACGATACAATAATTTTGGAAAACTATTAGTTTCTTAAAAAGTTAAACATACCTTTGATCCTGAAACTCTACTTTAGGGCATTTACTCAAGAAAAATTAAAATATATGTATGCAACAACCTTGTAGAAGAATGTTTATAGCAGCTTTATTCATGAAGTAAAAAACTGGAAACAGCATGGATGTCTATCAACAGAATTTGAATAAACCAGCTGGTCTGTCTATACAATGTATATCTATACAATGAAAAGTAAAAAGGACCCAACTACAGATATAAGCAACAACATGGATAGATTTCAAAGATAATACCCAGTGAAATAAGCTAGGAGTATAAAGACACACAATACAATATATGATTCTATTTATATGAAATTCTGCAGTAATAATCAGTAGAAATAGAAATCTGATCAGATTAGATCAGTAGTTGCTCCTCAGTGCAGAAAACTGAGAAAGGACTCCTTTGAGAAAAATATTATGTGACTTAATTTGGTTTCCCAAGGGACCCAATATTGTATGTAAATTCTGAGGAACTGACTATATGAACTGTAGATCTAAAATTACTTTAAAATTTAAAAGAATTTTTATCAAACCAGGAGTGGTGGCACATGCCTATAATCCCAGCACTCAGGAGGCTGAGGTAGGAGGATCATAGCAAGTTCGAGACCAGCCTGGGCTACAAAGTGATCTGAGGGTCAGTTTGAACTGCATAGAAAGACCCTATCTCAAAAAAAGACAAAAAAGACAAAAAAAAAAAAAAAGAATTTTCATCTATGGTATATTATGTAATACTTCATGTATATATGTATATATGTAGGTATTTACAGGTGAAGTTACATACATTTTTCTTCAAAAATGTGTTTTTTTCTTTAAAATAATTCAGTATATAAAGTATCTAAGGGATGTAACCAGAGGCACAGCACCTGCCTGGCAAACGCTAAGGCCCTGAATTTGATTTCCGGTACCAAAAACAAAAAAAAAGAAAGAAAGAAAGAGAGAGAGAAAGAAAGAAAGAAAAAGAAAGAAAGAAAGAGGGAGGGAAAGGAAGGAAGGAAGGAAGGAGAGAAAGAAAGAGAGAAAGAAAGAATAAGTATCTAAGCCAAACATGGTGGTACACACCTGTAATCCCAGCACTCAGGAGGCTGAGGCAGGGGAATCACAGCAAGTATGAGGCCAGCCTGGGCTACGTAGTGAGTTCAAGGCCAGCCTACGCTGCATAGCAAGACCCTGTCTCAAAAAAACAAAAAACAAAGCGAATATCTATAAAACAAGCTGATCATCATTCAGCCTGGGAAGAAGTGTACATAGAGGTTCATTACATTTGTTATTTTTACTTTCGTTTTATTTGAAATTTTCCATGAAAAAGAATGAAAAGGGGAAAGAGGAAAGGACGGAGAGAGAGACAGAGAGGAAGAAGGAGAGGAAGAGGAGGAAAGGGGAGGAGGAAAAGAGAGAAGGAGGGAGGAGGACAGAATCCAACAAGGAAGCCGACCCCAGCAGCCTCGGGACGCAGCCGACACCTGCTCTGCGCCAGCGTCTGCGTTCCTCACCACGCTCCTGAGCCGTGGGAGGAGGTCAGGCCTGGTGCTGGATGTGGCTCTCTTTGTTACAGAGACTGATTTATGTCATACTTTCGGGCCACTTTACAAACAGAATAACAAATCCAGACAGCCACGGAGGCAGCAGCTTCCAGTGATCCAGAACGTTCCCTAGTGTGGCCCAGCGCTCAGCCTCGGAGCGCTGGCACACGAAGTGTCACTGAGTGATCATCAGGAACTGTCAGGCCCTGCTCCCGGGCGACTCCAGGCTCTGAGCGTGGTGGCTGCCGCTCCTCCTCGCCCTGGGTGGGACCGAGGCCTCGAGCCCGGGCTGCAGCCTGAGCAGGAGCTGGGCGGTGCCCCCAGCCTGGGCCACAGAGCTCCTAGGGTAGAGCTCATCTCTGCTGCTTCCCCTCAGGGCTCCCAGGAGCAGATTCTCTCCTGCAGCATTCTTTTTTTTTTTTTTTTTAATGAAAGGGAACAAGAAAAGGTGTTGTTTCAAGGGAGGACAGACCCTTCTCTCACTAGCTTGTCATTGTCCTCCGACCTTGGTGCATTTAGTTCAGCCGTGTGTCCACCCTGGGTCAAATGGGCCGTGTTTCCACACCTGCTGTTGGCGCAGACTGCTTCAGCCACTAGACAGTGTGACTGAGAGACCAACCTCTGTGCTGGCAAGACACGCAGGCACACGCAGAGGAAAGGCCAGCCGGGCCAGGCCAGCTCGGGCCTGCGGGGGGAAAGCGCCTGGCTGTCCCCCACAGCAGGTAGGGCAGTCACAGCCAATGATGAAGGATGGAAATTTGGGTGTGCAGGGACAGGTATCAGCCCAGTACCTGTATTTATTTGGTCCACACACCCTATTTTAAAAGACTACTGCATATCTTTCTGCTAAACATCGCAAAAGTCCAAAGAGAAGTGAAAAATCTCAAGCCTTGGGAGGAAAGATAATGGGTCTGTCCTGTCCACCATATGGGGTGGGACTGGGGGTGAGGGTGTCGCTGGCACCATCCCTAGCTTCCTATACAGGGCCTGCTACACAGCAGGCAGAACTGGCCAAGTCAGAACCAAGGGTGGTTCTGAAACATCAGCATTCACAAACCCACCTAGGGTTAAGGATAGGTTTCTCACCTACCTCACTCCCCAGCTGAGATTCTGATTTCTTAAGAAGGGGTACCCAGAATAGGCATTTTTATGAATCTTCTCAAGTACTGTATTACTCTTGCCCGCAGCTTGCAGTTCGTATGTGGAGGAGCACCATGGGTCACTTCTAAAATTCATCTCCAGCAGGTGCCCAGCAACCCCCTTCCCCTCACCCACTTTTCTGCCCTTGCTGGTGGTCCAGAGCAAATGGGTTTGCTCTACTCTTAATTCAGAGGGGAGGTGGAGGGCTCAGCATGAACAGAAATGTGTGACAGAAGGCATTACAAATGCAAAGTGCTATGAAAATCACAAAACTTTTTGAATTAAAAGCCTACCTCAATGATCCATCTACTTTTTTTATAATTTTTCCTCCTCAAGTTTCCAAACTGCCCTAGAAAGAAACCATCAACTCATTTTGCAGAGAAATATATACAATTGCAACACTTACCCTTGCTGGTCCATAGCCAAACAGTTCATACTCATTCTCTGGAGCCTACAGGGTGACAGACAGGCAGTCACCCAGTCGTGCTCCTTAGCTGGCTCCTTGCGGGTGGGGGTGGGGGTGCAGCTCTCCTCAGATTCATGAGGCAGAGGAACTGGATTTCAGAGAGGCTTCCAATGGAGGTCAAAAGGGCACCTTTGGGATCCAAAGCTGATACAAATTTCTTTTTGCCGTCAAATACATTAAGAGGTTCTAATCCCAAAGGAGAATACTGTCCACAAAAGACTGAATTTTCATATCACTTTCCTCAACCCTGAGATCCAGTGAGTAGGGGGTGGGGGATGACTGGATTTTGAGCCAACTCTTGGAACAAAGTAAGATAATTGAGACTTCAAAAGTATTACACAACACAACACTCAGGCCTGGAAATATTTTGAAGCCTTTTTATAGTTACCCAGAAATGACAAAGGAAACTATTTACTCCAGGAAGGTCTACAGATTGGTGTGGCTGATTCAATTAAGTATTTTTCACGTCTTCCTCCCTCTCCCTACTCCTGCCAGTAACCAAGTGACAAGTTATTGCTAGTCATCTATTTTTTAATCATGTGATTTTTTTTTTTTTAACAAAAGGCAAAGACAATTGCTCAGATTGGTTTCCAAAAAGAGGCACATGATGGTTGTAGAAGATTCCATACAAACGTTTCCAGTCAGCTCTATCCAGGGTTTTAAAAATTATATCCATGCTTTTAATGGAATACCAATTTCTTAAAATAAAAAAGGGAAAAAAACTTAAAAGATAACAATGACGAGAAGGGCCCTGAGAGGGGCCCCCGCCCGGCCCGAGCGGCGCAGGCACCGATCAGGACTCAATATGGACTGCCTTCCGGGGTCCTGAGCCCAGGACCTTGGAGGAGAAGGAGAAGGGCCCCTCGCGGGGGCCCCTGCCCGGCTGGAGCAGCACCAGCGCTTGGGCTTGGAATCAGGGACACCACCACCCCCACCCCCACCCCCACCCCCCGTGAGCAACCTGCTGTTTCGGAGGTCTGGCTGGATTGATAGCAACCAAGGAACATCAACCAACTTTTGTTTTGTAGATTTGGCCAGGCCTCTGGTCAGCAACCCAAGCATCTCTTTACAGTGGGCAATGTAGCAAGTATGGGGGATTCTCTTCTGCCTTGTCTTTTATTATTAATATAAAAAAAAAGATAACAATGATTTAAAATACAGGCCCTAAGACTCAAAAGGACTTTTGAGGTCTATGAAGATGTGTTTACAAGAAAAAAATGAAGTTTTCTATCAAAGGTGTGTTTCATCACAACTTCACAATTAGTTCCAAACAGAATTGTGACTTTAGGAATTCATTTTGTCCATGTTTGTATATTGACACAGGTTTTGTGTGTATGTTTGTGTGTTGACATAAAGTAGGGAACATTTCGTCTCACAGAGAATCAACTACCTTCTTTTAAAAATGAGTGCAGCCAGGGGTACAACACAGCAGCACAGCACTTACCAGGCAAACGCAAGGTCATGAGTTCGACCTCGGGTACCAAAACAAAACAACAACAAGAAAAGTAACATATATCGAGCTTCAAGAGGATCAGTACAAAAAGACCTGATCTAAACAGCCCCAGATCTGTATTTAGAAGAGACCCTACACTCCTCTGGCTACTGTGTAAGTATGCTGATATAAGGGGCTGGGGAGGGTTTGCAGCGCAGAGGCTCTGAGTGGGACTTTGATTGATAAGGGAGGGAGATCAAAGCCATTGCACATGACAAACAGGCTAGAGACATACTGAGTGTGACCAGTGCACAGGTAGGGGACAGGAAGGCAAAGGAAGTTAGGAAGGTCTTTGTGTGATGTCTCAATCCATCCTGGTTGCTATAACAAAACACCATAGACTTTGAAAGTTTACAAACAATACAAATTTATTTCCCACAGTTCTGGAAGCTGGGAAGTACCAGCAGATTTGTTGTCTGAAGTGTTTCCCGGAGATGGCAGCTTCTTGCTGTGTTCTCCCATAGGTGTATGATCTAGCTAAATCTTCGAGGTCTCTATTAAAACGACACTAATCCTATTTGTTAATAGTTTCACTCTTTAAACCAAATCATCTCTCAAAGGCTCCACCTCCTCATACCACCACAGTGCGGTGAGGATTTCAATATATGAATCCTGGGAGTGCACACTCAGACCAGGGTCTATGCCACAGATTGAACTGCATGTGGAGACTCAGGCTAACGATCCTTCAGAATAACCCTCTAGTTCACAACGGCTTCTTCCACGGGGACCTCAAGTCCCCTCACCCACGGAGACTCTTGATACATCCACTGAGGTCAGGGTTCCAGGAAGCAGTTAATATGAAACCAGTCATTTGTTGCCAAACTGAACATATTATTGACCACTCAAACCTGAACAATTTGAGTTTATGTAGAAGGTGAATGCAGTTATTCATACACCCTTGATCAGAGAACGGGTCTCCTTTGTGAGGAAAAGCTGTCTTCTTCATCCCAGCACAGTCTCAGGAGACACATGGAGCAGTGAGGAAGGGGCCACCACCGAGCCAGTCGATCAGCCAAGTCAACCCTGGCGATCAATGGGGCGACACATCACAGCCAGATTACCCTTGTCATGGGTATGTCTAGATGCCCTCCCAAAGCCTCATGCAGTCTGTGGGGGGCTGCTTCTCACAGGTGGCTGGATCTAGTGTGTGGGGCTGGGATCAAGGGTGTGAGATAGTAAATCACTCCACAATTGGTTTGGCATAGTTCTGGCCTTGATTGAGGGAGTGAGTGTTACCCCGCTACCCAGGGCGGGTAGCCTGCATAAAATATAAGGGACAGACAGAGGGTTAAGGTGCTCTCGCCTTCCTGCTTGCCACGGATCACTTTTCCACTGAGATGTCCTTCTGCCACACGACCTTGCCTTGGAACCAGCCAACTATGGACTGAAACCTCTATGAACTAGAAGCCAAACAAACCTTTCCTTCTTTAACTTTAGGTATCCCAAAGTATTTTGTCCCAGCAACAAGACAACTAACTAAAGACACTGTACATCCCTAAATCTGAACACTCTTGAGAGTAACAAGAGGGGGCTTTTAATAATTATGTAGGGACTACTGCCTGTCTCGGGCTAATTGGAGTATCTGACCACTTCTATTTTTTGAGCCCACTGCTATGTTCTGGACAATCGGAGGGGATGACCAGGTCACTAAATTATCACAGTAACTCCAGTACGCAGATGTAGCTGTCCCCACTTATAAACAATGAGTCTCAAAAGCAGAACTGGCATCCTTTTACAAATTTTTTTCCAACTCCAGAACCTTCCCATTCCACCCTCTTAAGTCCTGTGTAATGCCTTCAGCTGTGGACTCTTTCAAATCACTAACAGCTGCCCGCTGCTTTCTTCCAACCCCCTGGTTCCTGGATAGACTTCCCTCTACCCCAAACCCCACTGCCCTTTTGGTTGACTCTGATGTCTAAATTGTAGATGTCATCTAATTTTGAGGCATTATCACTTCTAACCCCTTCCACTTTTGAGGCCCTGTGGCTTTACAGTCACTTTTGCCATGACCATACCCTATAATCTTTTTTCCTTTCCCTCTTCTTTCATTCTCCATTATACGTCACCAAAATCACTAGTCCTCTAATGCCGTCACAGATCCAGTTGGTGGTGTGCTGATACATGCCTAACAACTTGGTCTGTGGGGTAACTGTGTATGCTATATGCACTGAAGTTTTTAGAACGATTTATACATAAAAAATATTTTAAGTCAATATTGGTAAACCTACGGCATGCATGCCACAGTGCACTCTTTGTATCACTGAAGACTCTACGAGGTTCACCGTCAGTGGTCTAAGTTCTATTGGGCCAACTGATCCTCACAGAATGCTCGCTTCGCTGATTTTTTTAGTTTCAGCCAATGTATGGTGGTACTTTGGCCATGATTTGACAAATGGTCTTACACTCCAACCCACTAACCCTTTTCCAATAAACTTGTATGCCATGATTGAACTGTTAAAACTTTTCACAAAGTATAGTCATGAAGCTGAAACTATTCAGCTTCCACACAGCAGTAGCACACCATTACATGTGTCATTATTACACAGAGCTGTGACTACCCTTACAGTTTACCGGAGTAAAACATAAATCATTAGAAGTGATGAGTATTTACTATTATTTGTAGGTATAACTAATAGTTTATCTAATTTGTTAGTAATGGAGTATTTAAAAACAGCTCACAAAATTCCCACAAGTTGAGTCGTCCAATCGGGAAGCAAGCCAACTGGGTTTCAGCATTGCACAGCGGCCCCTAGACATCAGTCTTTTCCTCCCTCCTTCCTCCTCACTTTACAAATGGACAGCCCAGAAAGGGCACATGGAGTTGGGAACCTCTAGAGTACCCTGGACTAGGGTAAAGTCAAGGTCAAGTGAGCTAAACTGTCTCAAAACATCCTTAATACAGAAGCACCATGAAGAACTTTTCTAAGAGTATAGGACCCTGGAAGTCTCCTGGAGCATAGGATCTGGTAAACTGTCCACACATTTCCTTGCTTAAAAGATGGTCGGATAACACATACAAATGCAGAAAGCCACTGGAAACGAACCAAGCAACTCGCCCACATAATCCTGCAGCAAGAGGATGTCTGGGAGCCCCACTAAGGAAACAAATCCTCAAGGTGTCCTTATTACAGAAGCAACACCAACTCACATGAGCAGTTTCTCCCCAGCACAGGCGGCCACTCACAGACATTATCTCACCCTCTAATGCTCACATCAAACCTGAGAGGCAGGCGGCAGATGGTATCAACTTACCTATCTGTAAGGAAATCACTGCCTTAGCATAGAGAAACTTGCCACTCTGCAAACACTCGAGTGTCCTCAGCACCAGCACAGACTGAAGGAAAGGGGATCTCTGGCTTAGTCTACAACAAAGCACTGGCGTGCATATAGACCTCCCCGCTACCCTTTGGGAGAACTGTCACCAGGCAGAAAAACCCACAAGGTGCCTACTGGAAGCAGCTGTCTCATCTAGTCATCTTAGTCAGGCAGCAAAGTCACAACCCCAAAGATACTCGTAGACACTCCAGCAACTAAAAACCCAATGAACACCATCTACAACCTTTATGGTTTGGGAACTCTTTTTTTGGAGACAAAGTCTTGCTATGTAGCCCAGGTTGGTCTCAAACTCATGGTGATCTTCCTGCCTTACCTTCCCAAGTGCAGAAATCACAGATATGCAGCACCACACCCAGCTCAACTTTTATGATTTGTGAGAATTCAGAAAGTGGCTTATCTGGGGACTGGAGTTCATGAAGTACATGAGGATGTCCTTTTTCTTCAATAACAATGTCTCTACTTTACACCAGTGGCTTCCAGCACAAACAAGACCCAAGTTGAGCACGTGTGAACAAAGGTACTGATTACAGTCAGAAATTTCTTTTAGCTTCTGAGTTCGTGGAGAGTATTCAGAGATAACAAGAGTGTCCTACCATTAATAAAGTTAAGAACAGTCGGCCTAAGTCTAGGGAAGTTGGCTCCAATGTCTGTTTTGTCCTTTTTCCTTTAACAGGTAAATGCCTTCTCAGTATGGAGCTTCTTCCTGTCACAGCCATACTGCCAAAGCTAAGCACCTGAACAAAAGGCTTCCTCTAAGCGCAAGGCCCTGAGTTTCATTTCCAGCACTGCCCCACCACCACCACCAAAATACCTTCCTCTGCCAGCTGGCTTCAAAACCTGAAAGTTAACTTCTAGGTACTCAAACACACTGTAGCTTCCTTTGGTCAAAGGATCCTCAAGCCTTCAGCTCCTGCCCTGGTGGGCTCTATCTCATGGGTGGTTTCCCGATATACTGTCCACTACCTCTGAGGCCTACCTGCTCCCTTCTTCCTTCAACTCACCTACTGCCTTTTCTACCCAACCAGAAATTTCACCTTCCAGTAAAAACTTGAAAGCCTGCATGTTACCACCAAAGCAATTTTTATACCAAAATAAATCAAATAAAAATTATAATAAAAAACTCTACCAGGAAAACACTCTCATTTTAGAGGCTTCAGCCAGGCTACAGACCCCAGCCTCATAAGAAGCACTATCAAACGACAGGTTCAACACATGTGACAATGTATACTTCAAAGCCTGCCACTTAGTGTACTGCTTGGTTCATCTCTCCACCTATGTAGCTTAACCACACCAACCACGTAAAGTTAACTAGCACTATCATAGTTACAGGTTATCTCAAACATGGGAAAACAAAGCTAAAGCAAAGTCCTCCAGTTTGGCTGGTTCACAGGTCAAGAAACAATCCTTGGTACACATCCTGATTCTACTGTCATCGCTGGCCAGAGCAGGGGGCCTAGATACTGTTCGAGGGAATCTCCCCTAAAGAGCTGAGCACTAAGCTCTGCCCATGGGATTTACCAGGGAGAGTTTCCTGCTGGGTTGCTGCCCCTTACCAAGTAATGTAAAACCTGGGGACATTCCGTATAAAGGATGAGGGTCATGGAAAGAGGCAGCAGTTTGAGTTCTGGCTGTAGAACCAAGGTATTTTTCTCCCCTGCATGTGGACTAAATGATCAGTTTTCAAATTGATCTCTTACGCCTCAGATCAACCCAGGAATAAATATTTTTGTCTGTTCTACACACCGAGCTTCTGATCACTGTCTTTTAAAAAAGAGGGTCCCACTGCAGGAAGAGGGAAAAACCAACCCTGCAAGCTGACTGACCTGGTATCTAAACAGATAAAACATGACAGCAACCTATTTTCTTGTTACAACTCATTCGCTTGCTTGCCTGGTAGAGTCAGAAGGAAGCAAGACTGGGCTTTGGCTTTATTTTAAATTACATTTTAGTCACACGAATGGAAGCCTATGTCATCTTCTGAAAAAAATGAACACGAAAACTTCAGAAATGCAGCCACTGAAAGGACTAATGCTCCTTCAGCAAAGTGTATATATAGTAAGGACGGCATCTCTGGCCTCTCAAAGGTATCGTAGCATTCACATCCAGGACCCTTCTAACCTTGCTTTTACTTAGTTTTCATCTCTAGGAGTCTAATCTGATGTAGGATTTAATATGCCTCAGGATCACTGGACTAGATGAAGTTTCAGACATTCTAAAGACAAAGTGCTCCAAGATTGTTTGTAACCACAGATTGTACTACAGGGGCCATAGTTTGTCCTATATGTTACTCCTTTCCTCCAAGGGAAATACCAGTTTTGAATAAATCATGATACTGTAGTGGACAAGCACTTGATATCTAAACAAACAAAAATTCCTTGTAAAGAGATTACTCTGAACAATTAGGAAAGAAAGACAACGAACCATGTAAAGATAATTTATATACATTTATGGCTTTATACAATTATAGCAAAGATTGTTCTTGTACCTGTAAGTACATCAGCATCATCAGGCACTTCTCAGAGAGTATCGAAACAGAAACACGGAATCTGCACTGTTACTAAACTCAGTGGCAAATGTGGGAGAGTGTGACTGTCCTGACGGGACTCACATGGCCACCCCGGCCACAGTGTCAGGCTGGTCCCCACCTCGAGGAGGGGCTATCAGAATGCCAAGCTGGTCTGTTTGTATAAAACACTGCACATTTTACTCATTATTCCCAAACTGAAACCACAAGAGAAATTTTTCATTTAAAATCAGTTATAACTTAGAAATTCTTAAGAACTCAAAGAAAGAATTTTGAGTTTTAGGGAAGTAAAAGGAGGATTGGTAATATAAACCCAGCAGTTGAGTAAGCCCAAATTGTACACTTTTGGATAACTATTTCCATTTTACGTGTCCTTATCCTCTTCTCAGGATGTTGCCATTGATTTACTGCTCACTGGGATACAACATTTGCTAATTAACCTACAATTTGTCAGTTTGTCAAAGGAGAACTTTCCAAGTAATGCACCTATTTCCTAAATATATTCCATACATCTATATTACGGAAACAATACATCTTTATATTTAAAATATCTGAATAGCTCTATAATACAATATGCTTTTAATAACAGTACAAACTGGAGGAAATAAATCAAACAAGGCTGCATAGGTGATATCGTATGCACATTTCACAAAGCAATCATGTACAATAATATACTAATTACTCCAGAAAGTCAGTATTGTTACAGAAAAAGAACTCCCAGAGGCCACATGATGTTCGTTTTCAAAACAGATGCCTTTCCCTGGACTTCACTATACTCCAGACAGCTACTCAGGATTCATGTTAGGATTTCACCCAAAGCAAAATGGGCTCAAGAGGAAGAAATATCTTCCAAAGTCACTTTAAGAAGGAGTAAGATTTTAACAGTGATTTTAGCGGTTGTTGGTTTCCCGTGACAAGTGAAGAGGAACTCTGCGGCTCCTTCTGTAGCAATGAAGCAACGGTATCTATGGGAGAAGAGTGGGAAAAAACTGGAAGAATGGACATGGGAACACAAATGAGCACAAGTTCTCTGACACCAATAATTTCTATTATGCAGGAGGCACTTCTTACAGAAAAATGGGTCTCTAAACTAAGCCATGTTTAGGAGAGCCTAAAGAAGATGGCCAGAGGGGGTGATTACAAGTGTTTGAAATACTGAAAATCATGATAGAAAGCTTATCATGCAGCTGGTCTTTCAGGAACACTTGTGTTCTTATTACACAGGAAGGAAAAAACACACCAAGAGGGATGCAGTTAGCGTACAAGAAAAAGCAGCAAGTATGATTTGGGCTGTGTACAGAGAAACCGGTCTTCTCAGGAAGACAAGAGAACCCACCCTGTTGCGCACCGTTCCTCCTTTCCTGATGACCCCGCGCATTCCACGTGACTGAAACAGTAATGGAGTGAATGGGAGGCAATGCCAACTAACCTGATCTGTCAGTTACTTAGTAACTGTAAAGTATTAAAATAAAATGACTGCAGTATAGTGCAGGTTGCTAAAGGCTGATGAAATACTCAAATTCTCAACCTAAGATAAAGCTTTTAAAGTCACTTCAAATCTGTAACTTAAAAGCTGGTTGGTTGGTTTTCAAATTAATTGCCCCTACTTTTAAACAAGTTCAAGTTCACTTGATAGACATCTCTATTTAGAAACACAACCATTCTAAAAATCACTTTAGTTCCATTTCTGAACTTCCTCCTTTAACTTAAACTTTGAAAGATGGAATAAAGAGTGATGGAAAGTGAGGAGTGACATGGTTCCTCAAGGCAGAGCTACAAAACCAACCCCAACCTGGACTGAAACAAAAGCACAGAGATTTTAGGGTAACTTTTGCTAAAGCACAATTCAAAATGGTTAAGTTGACCCAAGACTGCCAGTTTGTCAGATAAGAATTATTTTAGACATAAGTCTCCCTTTCTGATCTACAAACATTATGAGGCCTCCCAGAAATAACTGTAACAATGCAACATATATAGGTATCTACCACAGGAGACGCTATGCAGTGCACACAGTTCACAAGATAATAGAAGCAGGTGCAATTTCTTTAAAATACATACATAAAAACATATTTAGTTCTTCTAAATACAAAATGCAAAGTGTTCATAACTATACATCACTTTCCTGCCCAAACAGGGCTAAAAACATTGAGTATGCAAGTACTAATTACAATGATTTAAGATTAGTCAGAAACACCACCAAGTAGCATCCCAAAGTATACAAACCAGTTAAGCACATATAAAATTAGTACTAATCCAGTTAGAAATACAAAAGGAAAATTATGAATGCTGTCCTGGAAAATACCTGTGATTCCACAAATTTACAAGCAGACAATGTAACAAAGTAGACTCTAGTTTTAAGAAAACATTACAGTCCAATATCTATTCCAAAAATGATCTCAAGTCCCAACAATGACATCAAAAATCATTTATCTGGAAATTAGAACCATTTTAAGTGTTTTTACAAATTAGCAAATAACAAAATAAAAAAACAAAATAGAAAAGACCTATACAAGGCTGGCGCTTAATCTATTTTTCCCCCCAGAAGTCTAACAAGTCCATTAACTCAGCAGATTGGTAACAGGCTACTTGGTTCTCCTGTGAATCCTGTGGCATGTGAACAGGTCCAAAGTCGCTCAGTGGAGGTGTAGGAGAGCTCAGTTTTTTGTGATTCATCACTTCAGTAGAACACAGGTAGTACAAACAAACGTTTAACTTATCAAGACATGATCACAGTATTACAAAAAAACAGTATAAACTTTCCTTGGACCAAATGGATATTTAAAAAATCAAAAACACACAAATACAATTTTGTATCTACTGTTTATATACAAAACCTGAAAGCATACCAGGATCCAAAGTCTTTTCTGCAGTATATGGTGTAGTGAGTTTGGCACTTCATTGTAAAGAAATTTCCAATGGCACAGTCCTTATCTACAGCAGCACATAACCTGCAAACATTAGGCAAACATCCTGTACAGGAAAAGTAACTTTGCTGCCAACTCTGATGAAAGGAAAAAAGGAAGGATTTTTTTTTTTTTTTTTTTTTTAAATCAAGAAAACCAAAAGGATGGGTGAAGGACATCTTTGGACTGCTTCTCTCGGTTCCTGCTGTCAGACAATCTGAATGACCTTGTAGCCTAGAAAAAAAACACACACAATGAAAATATAGTCATATTAAAACAAATTCATTTAACAAATGAGGGTGACAGACATATGGGGGGGGTTTAAGACCTTTCTCAAACAGCTCTAAAATCATTCAATAGCAAAAATTCTATTAAAAAAAAAACACTTCAGTATTTGATTTGTATCAAACATTTATTTATTGAAGAGCTACTAAAAAGATGCAGCCACTAACTGTCAAAAGAAAATATTTAAAGCAGTAAGAGAGAGCTTTGTTATGGTTAAATTTGAAGAGAAAATTGATGAGTTGTGAAGGGAGGGGCAGAGAGAATAAATAATAAAAGACATCTCTCTGCAAGGGGCAGCTGGTTGACATCAAAAAAGTGCTAACCATAGAACACACAGGCAAGTTACTGTGTTCCTCTCTTTTAAGTTCTATTTTTCAAAAGACCTTTTGATACTGGGGTGAATTTACCTGCTCACTAACTCTTAGCCTGACACCCAGCTGTGTGTCGTTGTCTTGACACTGTGTGAGAAGCTTTGGTTGGGCAACACATTGTCAAAGTTAAAATCCAAGGTATCTCCATCCATGAGGTCATTCCGAATGATGGACTCCATGTCACAGTCCAAACGCTCAATAAACATGCCATCCAAGTCACTTGGGAGCTTCTCCTGGTGG
Source organism: Dasyprocta punctata (assembly GCA_004363535.1). Lineage (NCBI taxonomy): Eukaryota > Metazoa > Chordata > Mammalia > Rodentia > Dasyproctidae > Dasyprocta > Dasyprocta punctata. The sequence goes on along the minus strand of RJWM01004281.1, from coordinate 7,439 downwards.
AGAATGCCCATTCTGCCATAGCCGTTGCAGCTGCTCACCGAAGAATAGCCCAGAGCACTCATCTGCATGGGATGGGAAAGAGGCACTTGTAAAGGTGTCTTCACTGGGGTCAGGCGGCTCATACTTGAGGTATGAGGCAAAGTGTTCACTGCATGGGGCAGGGAGCGCCCGTTAACTGCAGATGTTGGCTGGGCATGTCCAGGGTGGGTATGGGAGTTGGGATTCATCATTTTGTTATGAGATGCCTGGTTGCCATAGGTTGGCATGACCGAATTAGGGCCCATCATCACATTCTGGCCCAGAACCCGGCTATTGGGTTGAGCCACCCCAGGATCAACTGGTGACATAATGTCATTATGGGGAGGAGAGTCAGAAGTAAGTAACTCCTTTAAGAGTCCTGGGGCACAGTTATATTGATTCAATCCTCCATAACTAGATTTGTTGTCCTGAAGTGTCTGCATAGGCATCTGGGGCAAAGGGCTCATGCTGGATTGGCCATATGTGTATTTTTGGTAGTTTGGATTGGGGGAATTCAGACTGGTATTTGGCGGTGCAAAGGAGTAACATGTTGTCTGCTGCATCATGCTGCCTGGTGAAGACTGGGTTGAAACAGTTAATGGCGTTGGGGATGAAAGAAGGTTGAGATTATCCAAAAGGTTTTCCATGTTTTCAGGATTGCTTATTTCAGACAGACTGGGCAGAGTAGAAGCCATCTTGGCAGCAGACGGTGGGTACACTAGAGAGTGCACATCCCCATCTCCCAGATCATCCTGCTCTGTCATAATGGGGGAGAGTCTCCCACTGATAGTACTAGCGTTTGAGCTAGTTCGAGGGCGAAATGTACTCCAGTTATCAAAGTCATCATTGCTGTGAGAGCCAGGGCTCGCAGGCCATTTGGAAAACTGTGATCCAGGGCTGTCGCCAGCACCTTCTTGGCCGGACTGGAGGGATGATTTTTTCTTAGCAGCTCGGCCTCGACTCTTAGCAAATTTACTGTTGTTGTCCATGGAAGCAGCTCTTCTCCTGGGGGATTTTCCACTCTTGCCTCCTTCTGGATTGAGCATCCACCAAGAACTTTTTCCAGTTCCTTCATTCTGCACACGAATGAATTTGCTGTGTAGGGACAGATTATGGCGAATTGAATTCTGTAAAGCAAAAAAAGTCATGTTAGAAGTACAATACTTTTCCACTTGGAAAGCTCACCATTCAACATGTATCACATGGAAGACAAGTAACATTTATTTAAGAGTTTCTGGTACCAATTTCAATTGAAACACTCATTAGAGCTCCAGACTCACTACAAAAGACCTCAAACTGATATATGAACAACAGTACCATACATTAAAAATAGTATCTATCTTTAATTAACCTAAATAAGCATGATTAGAAATGCCTTCTTTTATACAGTTATGTTTTATGAGTAGTTTACAAGATTGGTTTATAAACCAATTAAGTTTTGCTCAGTCACAATGCCATGCAAGTAAGAATCTGTATCAAAAGTGCCATCACAACCTTTCTCCACTCAACTACTCCTAAAACCCCCAATTCTCTAGAGGAGACGTGCCATTTATACGAAGTGAGAGGTCTTATATCACTGGATCCACATGATTATGGAAAAAAGATGAGACCAGATATTTTTAGTAAGAGAATTAAAAGCCTTAAAATTAGTAAGATCTAGATTGATTTATACCTTCGAAGTCCATTAGTCAAATAAGTAAATAATATGAAGAAAATGGTCATTTTATTTGAAAAGGTTAAATCAGCTTAAAAAAAATTTAAATTCAAGCAGTACCCCTTTTACCCAAATAGCCAGAAGTATACCAACCCCATGACACTGCATCAAGGGTTACACTTGGTCCAAAAAGACAACTACAGACGGGGAGCAGGGGTGGAGAACATAATTCTATGGCAAGCTTCTACACTTCTTTTCACCGGGTTGTGGGCAGAAGTTTAGCAATGTTACACATAAAGATTTAAAAATTCACAACTACAAGTATATGGGAAAGGGGGGCACAATCTCTAAGGGTTCAGCTGCAGACAAAGAAGCCCAAATGTGAGTCTCTCCTATTCAACACACAGCCAGACATCTGACATTTGGTTGAGTCTGTGGAACACTTCTGGAAAAGAAGTGGGAAACAATCTGAGCTCCTGAGAAAGAAAGATCTATCAGTCTTACTAGCTTCTGCTCCAGCACAGCATGGGGCAAAGTTACTACCTAGTCACTCAGCAGCCTCATTGCGTCTGAGAGCAGGATTCTGGGTACCTCAGATCACTGGGGAAGGAGCTGTATGCATGGCTCCCAGCCTTTCTTGGCCTCCTCTGCCAACTGGGTGTAAGGCTCAGCTGACCAAGCACTCTGCTTCCCTGCAGCACCTCTTCTGGACCACAAAAAAGCCTCTGGTAGAATTTGTGGTCACTTAGGGAAGCAGCCACAATGCCCACATCCTTATGCTGCTGTCATGGGACAAAGATGCCCAAGTGCCAATCACTGTGCCAGAACATAATCTCTGCACAGCAGGTCAGGGCCAGACCCCTCCACTACACTTCGTTCACATCTTTTCCTACCAAAAGGAGGTAGGAAAATAGAAAAGGTGCATGGAGGTCTCACTTTCTACAAAGAGATGGAAAAGTCAGAAAGAGGCCCAACAGGGCTGAGAAATGGACATTTCAAAATGCCTTCTACCCCGCCTTCTGACCCTTTGTACTACATTCCGCCCAAGGATTACAACACAACGAGCCCTTCTGCCAGGGTAGACAGTGAGTGCGTGTCAGACACGGCCCAGCAGGAGTTTTCAGCAGGATGCGGGGCAGGTGTGCAGGGACATGGCAGGAATGGTTTTCTGTTTCTAAGATTTCCCTCTTCCATCCCTCCTCTGATTTACACCTAACATAACACATGCTGTGAAGACATGGAACACACAAAATCCCCCAAAGACCCTAAGGAATGCATTTCTCTCATATCCTATTTCATTCCAAAGATTCCCAAAATCTCATGGGAAGGCACTAACACATGTGCATTCACACACACACACACACACACGCTTACAAAGTCACAGCCTCATGTGCTGTGTCCACCAAGACAAGCAACCTAAGTTCTCCTTTGCCCAGAAAAGTGGCAGCTTGCTTGGGGCAGAGCTGGAATGCAGCCAAGTGCTGCATCCTGGGACTTGTCTACATGCTGGAAGTCTGGGCAAATGCACACTATTCCATCATGACAGCTTTGTTCTTTGGACACAATAGACACATAGATAAGCTCCAATGAAATCTCTGGAGGAGAGGAAGCTTGACTCCTGTTCCTGTCACATTTAATTAATAAGTGGGGGAGAATGATCTTCTCAGATAGCAGCTTCCTGGTTGTCTACACTGACTTGGGTGCAGGGATGCCGCTCTACAATACACCAAGATGGTTCTGTCAGACACACTGGCAAGTGCAACTGGGGGCCTTTTTAACAGGACTGCAGAAGACATAATAATGAAATCTTTAAGAAAATTCAAGAATGTTCATTAACTCAAGTGGGACATATACTAACTACTTAAGATTTTTTTCTTTTTAAGGTTACAGCAATCCCTTATCAAAACATCATAGTACATATTTTTCTAAGAGGACATTTCAGGTCACTGAGTAACAGAGCTGTCTACTGCCTTTGCCAACAATTTAAAAAAAAAATTTTTTTTTTTCCTAACAGGAAAAGGTTTGCTGTGCAGGGCTTGTTACATAAATTCCTGTTTTTCACACGCCAGCAGAACATTAAAGAAGCTATGATTTCTGAAGGGGCATGACTTGGAGGTGACTTCTGTGAAAACGAAGGCCACTAGTACTGACATGTGTGTCTTATCTGTTGGATGCAGCAGAAACTGAACAAGTGGTACCAGCAAAGGACACTGCATCAGAGCTGCCCATGACTGCTGGGGCTCTGAGATATTCTGCTCTTGACCTTCCAACTACTGCATGAGCAAAGAGGTAGGGGATAAGGACTGAGGTTAATGCACCTTCAATCACTCACCCAAATCTTGTTTCTGTGGTACGCAGTGGGAGAAAAAGCCAAGTCAACCAATCTCTTCTCCACTAAGCTACTATTTATCTGCAGCCAGAACATTCTGCTGAAGTTCAGATGGCTTTCAAGGCCCGCTCACAAGCATCTGCTGTCTGTCTGGAGACTGGCCACCCCAATCAGCACAGCACATTCTAAGGAAGCCTGACCCAACGACTTCTCCCATGAATGAGGAGTAGGGTCGATGGGCACCCCAGACATGGTATGCTTGTTTGTTCAACCTGCTCTACCATTTACAACTCTTGAACGTCTATTTTATGCCCTCTACAGATCAGATTCCAAGTTCCTTTAAGGGCAAGGTGACTAAATTTGTTCTTCATTTCTAATGTCATAGCTCTTAACATGTTCTGCACATATTTTCAACAAATATCTGTTGACCGACTTCTTAGAAACAATCCAGGTGAGGGGTGATAACTACACACCTCCAATCCATCCATTCGCATATACTAATACTTGCCAGCTCATGTTTATTGGAACCTACTTTGCACTAAGAACAAAGAACACCACACAAAGAATTAAGAGACAGAGCTTGCTCTCCAGAACTTTTATGATTTATCCGGGAAGAGAACAAGTTCACATCAATAGCCAAACACAGAACTGCCCAAAAGTACCCTCCAAAGCTGTTCCCCCACAGCTTCTGTCTCAGTCTAAGCTCCTTCCTCGAAACATTTCTCAATAACCCTATCAAATCCTTGCAGCTTAGTAACATGGTACACCTTGCTTACCAACCACAGTTTATTATGAGTGCTGTGTGTATTTCTGGGGGCATATCTGGCTCCCCCTACACTGAGAGCTGTTCATACGAGCACGGAGACCTTGGCTGTATTCTGGCACTCTGAGGCCTCACAGTGCCATCAAGTAAGCACTGAACATTTGTTGAAATGGATTCACAGCTCCAACACTGACATGGTTTTGAGAAGATGAAATAGAGGGATACATGTAAAATGTTTAGCTCAGTCAATATTAGCAACATCATTATTAGCGCTACTAGGTTAACAGCATCTATAGAACATCGGCTGAGTTTTACAGATTTAGTCTCATTTCTTTAGAATCATGTCTTCCATGGAGACTCCACGGCCTTTAACAGCAACTCTGCTCTGATGCCTGCTGTGGAGTCTTCAAACATCTGGATCCAGAGTCTGAGAGTCCCGGCAAACATGCAGTTACACAGGCTCAGCAGCCTCCACAGCAGGCAGCAGAGCTGAGCTGCTGTTAAAGGCCAGGGAAGTCGTTCTGACTGAGCTCCAGTGTGCTGTCCCACCATCTGGCTGGAAGTGAGCTCTGACGGTTACCAGGGACCCCTCACCATACAAGACAGAGCCATTTAACATGTGCTTTCCCCAGGACATTCCAAGACCCCAGTGGTCTAAGAAAGCAACAGTCACTGAGAATTGCAAGACAAAAACATTTAAAATTTTTTGTGTACTTAAAAATTTCCACCTCATTCTTTGAAAATTCATAGTCAAGAATGTTATTACGAAGCCAGGCATGACGGTGCACACCTGGAATCCCATAACTCGGGAGGCTGAGGCAGGAGAATTACTGTGAGTTCAAGGCCAGCCTGAACTACATGATGAGACCCTGTTTCAAAAAACCAAATGAAAGTGTTATATAATGTACACACCATGTTGAAATTGTAAATGAATAGATGTTATATCAAAAAAGGTATGTGACTGCATGCCTATAATCCAAGCTAACTGGGAAGCTGAGGCAGGATGACCACAAGTTTGAGCCAGCTTGCACAACCCAATAAAACCCTGTCTCAAAATAAAATTTTAAGGGCCAAGGATACAGCTCAGCAGCACAGCACCCACCTGGCAAGCATGAGGTTGAGAGTTCCATTCCGGGTACCGAAATAAATAAGTAAATAAATGTTTTAAAAGGGCAAAAAATAAGTAAATAAAAATAAAGAGGTGTGTGATTCCCCCGCAAAAAAAGCATGTAGTGACTACTAATCTATTCTAGTAGACTTTAAGGTACCTGAAAGATCGCAGGAGCAGAAGAAAACGCCCTGAGTCAAGTCCAGAAAATTTTTGTGTCTCTCATCACTCCCAACCCCACTTCCAAAATCGTTAAAGAAATAAATGGGCTGATCCTGGCCTCTGCTTATAGCTCCACCCCCGCCACCGAGAGCCAAGCCTGCTCTCCTTCCCGGCCACTGTTCTCCCCGTGTCCCCAGGCGCTCTGACCCTCCGAATACTGCCTTCTACCCAAGCTCTAGCTCAAGCGCATCTAGTCTGCTCGCCAACCTGTGCAGAAAGCACAGGTCAGTGAGGTCCTCCCACTGCTGCTACACTTCTTCTACTTTTCTATTTGCTTGGCAGTTCTAAGAGTAACCTGGGCACTGTGTTCAACCAAAATATCAAACAGTACCAACAACTTAAATTGAATGCCCATGAACTTCCAACCTTTGTATCTTATACATGGCACAGCATGTTTCACTTTACAGTTTGCTGCAGTCAATACATCTCATTCTGTCTTTGGCACAGCCCTAGGAAGAAGGTATCACTGGCCCCATTTCAGAAACAGAGAAGCTGAGGCACATAAAATTATTTTTCCAGTTAGAGCTCAAAAGAAAGTTATGTGACTCTACCTGTAACACTGCAGCTGCAAAACTATCTCTTTGGATTTATCACTGTTAAGAACGCACTTAAGACTTAACACGTACCTCAATGGAGCAAAAATAATTCTGTTAACTAGTTTATAAAATTCATTTTCTACCTTAATGTGTGATATGTTTATACAAGATAATGTACTTTTATTTCAGTGGGTTCCTCTTTATAGAGGGAAACCATCACAGCTGAAATACAGCTTTCGGATGTATACACTAACCTAAATAGAGAGGCTACAAGGACTCAGGAGGAGAACAAAAGGTCCTCACAGATCCCCAGCTACCTGAACTGCCACCCACCTTGTGCAAGGGCGTACGTGGGCAACAGCCACCAGATCCAACAAAAAGGATTTCACACTAAGAGAATGGAACATATGACTAAACAGACTCATTCTAGAAATTCTTTCAAAACGCTAGACAAACTAGATTTTTCCAAAGCATGTCAAATTTCTGTGAACTTTCTCAGTGCGTGCAACTGTAACAGATTCCCAGCATGGCTTTTATTCCCTCCTCCTGCTTCCTGTCTTTATACCATCTCTTCCTATACTTCAACAAGTGAAAACAAACTAACAAGAAAGTAGGAAAATATCTATTCTACCTAGAGTTCCCATTAGCGCTGCTAATAAAACAACAACTTTTAAAAATAATTCAGTGTGCTTGCAAACAGAAGGAAAGCATGTGACCTTTAGTCAATGGTTGTTTTCTTCCCCAATGGTTGCTTTTAAGTGATGTCAACAGACACATGTTATCAACACACAATACAGTATGATTTAAAA
>RJWM01004280.1:59606-103314 GCA_004363535.1 Dasyprocta punctata | reverse complement strand
GTATAGCTGATAATACCAGAAACATTACATACTGGGGAAGACTTCTCTTGGAGATTGAGAGGAAGCATAAAATCATGCATAAGTGCTACCTTATGGAATTCCTTTTTGTCATCCAATGTGAGGATCTCAGATAAGGCTTTGAAGGGCTCAAGAAGCCCTTCAAATTACAAATAAAATTAGTTTTTGGTCATATGTGGACTTTTAAATGGGATAAAGTTGATATTTATGTAAGATTCTTAATTTTTTTCAGTTTTGTATTCGTTACCAAAGAAGGAAAAGAATACTAAGTACCAACACTCAGGAGAAGTAGTGTCTAGAGGATAGCTCCTGTGAGAGATGACCCATATTGTTAGGCAGTAACTGCTCACATGCATGCTCTGATTAATGAAGCGATTTCTGGCCTACTTGGAATTAGGTACCTATTAGCAGACAGTGCCATTTGGAAACATATTAACCCATAACTGTACACTCAGATTCCTTTTAACTTAGAATAAGAAAGGAGTAATTGCCTGATCAACTACCTGTACCAGATAGCTCCTTCCTCATTTATAAATCTACATATCACAAACTTTAGTAGATCTAGGACTTATTATTTAAATATGCTGAAAAGAATATTCTTTTATAATTTGCATATATTTTTGAAGTATAAATATACTACTTATAGCACTAAAGTGTCTCTGGATGATGATTTAGGATTTTGCACTCAAAAGGCTGATTTATTCCCTTTCCCTGTCCTGGAATGAACATATCTATTGCATCCCTTAAAATTCCTCAAACAGTTAAATTTGCAATACTTTTACCTTTTTACTTGAATTTGCTCTTAGTCTTCTCCAACATGGTTCTTGTCTTTAACATTATTAAATTAGTTCTTATAAAGGTCATCATTGACTTTCATGCTCAAAATTCAATAAATACTATTTTGTTCTCATATTTCAATACTTCTCAGCTGCTATTCAGTGGAGGAGTATAGTGAGCACCTTTTAAAAATTCAGTTAGTTCTATGAAATTATTACGGGCATATATTTTTATAATTCAAGTAACATTATGCATCATAAAATTAAATATAAAACAGTTTTCAAAATAAAGATAAGACATCATCACTAACAAGTGTTGATCCAAAATAGTATATACTTTGGTATGCATAAAATATTATCAAGGGCCTGGAGATGAAGTTCAATGTACAGTCCATGGTTAGCCTGTACAAAATCTTGAGATTGACCCCCAGCACAAATAACAAAACGTAAATAAAACCAATGGGCTAAGGATGAAGTTGAGTGGTAAAGCACTTCCTACCATGTGCAACGCCCTGGGTTTGGTCTCTAGCACTGCCAAAGACAAAAAACAAAAACATTTGATATGGAAATTCTCACTGACAGAATGAAACTTCAGATGGTTATCATAAATATTGGGAAAAATTTTACATGAACAAATATACATCCATAAAGATGTATGAAATGTGTATGTATTTCCACACACAATACATTCCTAATATACTAAATTTTCCTTATCACAATTCATGTGATACCAAGCTCTCTAAAATCATTCCACTTACCTTCCTGTGCCATGCAGATTTAATTAACATTATGTGTTATGATTTGAGAAATATTAAGAATCACTTCACTATAAACTTGCTGAATAGGTATCTGATTGTGTTAGACCGTGCCCCTAACACACAAAAGATACTAAAAACATACTTATTGGAAAAAACTAATGAATAAAACCATGAAATTTTTCAAATGAAGAATAAAAAATGATCACTAATCACTTGCTTGTTCGTTATCATCTTACCTACCTTTAGGTGCAAGGGAGAATTCATTTATTCAAGATAATTTTAAAATAAGTTGGGTATAATACAACATCAGGCATTATGAGAGAGAACAGCAGGAAATCGAATTAGTTTTTCAAACCACTTCCATTTTGACAAAAAGAAATTTAACCCAAAAATATACATGAAATATTATGGGATGCATGAAGCCAAGACATTCAGTTTGATTACTGAGGAAACAAAGTTAAATGTAGAAAATACAATTATGGCATTAAATAATTTTCAGCAAGCAAATTATTGTACAAATGTGACATAAGTAAAAATTGTCTCTGGAATAAAAGGTTAAAGAACATTTTCTGATACAGCCTTACATTAAAATGTTTGAAAAAATGATCAAACATGTAATCTGAGCAACTATGTTGAAGATAACAATACACAACATATTAACCATTGTTAATCTCCTATTATCTTGTTTTGAAATTCTGTATTATCATTTTTATTATTTTTTTGTTTTAAAATAAAAACTATGTTTGAAAAAATAATAAAATCTATGGGTTGGAGCAAATGATGTGAAAAGAATGATGAAGCTTGATAAGGTTTTTCTGATTGGATATTTAAGGTAATTCCTAATAAATAGGACATAATGTGTATTCTGTTTATTGAGTGTGTCTGTGTGCATGTGAGTGAGTATATATATTACAAATCAGGAAGGATTTACCTGAGTAAATAGAGACTGATAAAATAAAAATCTTCATACTAAGTTTTGCTAAGAACAGTGGTAATTACTTATATATCACATCCGAATATTGGAAAATTTTTGTGGAAAAAAAAGCTAGTGTTTCTGGAAGCAGAATAAAAGTCTGGATGTCACTTAATTATCATATAGTAAACATCATCTTTCAAAGAAAAATCATGGTTTTCCAAAATATTTCAGACTCTTTTTTAATATTTCAGAATCTTATTCTTTTTATTTTTATTAGTACATCTTCGTACAACATAATGATGACATTCATCATGGGGAGTCAGCACATGTACACAACATATTTTAATGCCTTTTTCATCTTCTTCACCTCCTCTCCCTCTTCTATTCCTTCATCTCTTAGTCCTCTTCCTTTTTTTCAAAAGATCTATTTCCTATTTCCTGTTATCTATCTTTTATTTTGTTCTTTAATTTAACATCTTGGCTTTCTCATATAAGACAAATCAAACAAGATTTAAATTTATGTGGTGATTTACTTCACTTAATACTATGCCTTCAAGTACATCCATTCTCCTACATGTGACTCAAGCTTTTCTTTCTTTAAGGCAGAGTCAAAGGCACAGCCAAAAGTTTGAAGAGAAGACTTAAAGAAGGAGAAAAAAGTTGCCACCTAGTCTGCTCGCAGAAGACTGATATATAGAATATACAAAGTACTCAAAATTAGATTCCCCTAAAATAAAATACCCAATCAAAAACTGGCAACTGAAATGAAAAGACACTTCTCAGAAGAAGAAATACAAATGGCCAATAAGTACATGAGCAAATGTTTGACACCATGAACCATTAGAGAAAGGCACATTAAAACTACACTAAGATTTCATCTTATTCCTGAAGTAATGGTTATCATGAGGAAATATAATAATAACTAATGCTGACAAGGCCATGGGATGAAAGGAACCAACATTGTTGGTAGGGATGTAAACTGGTACAAACCTGTATGGAGATTCTTTAAAAAACTAAAGCTAGAAATTCCATTTAACCCAGCTATTCTTCTTTTAGATATCTTCCCAAAAGAGTTAAAGACATCATATTACAGTGATAACTGCATGCCTGTGTTTACAGCAAAATCTTATTCTTAAATAACAGTGAATAATCAAACATTATTAGCATTATCAGAAATAATTCTAATAAAAATGAGCATGTTTGAAGAATACAGTATGTAGAAAAGTGATCTATAAAAAATTAAGCATATCCTCACAGCAGTAATGTTTATAGAGATGTAAAGAGGATTTTACATCTATGATCCAAGAACAGCAATGTGTGTGTGTATGTGTGTAAAAGGAATATCAAGAAACGTTTTGGGATTTTAGGAAGATAAACAAAGTATGGCTCAAAATGTAACATATTATAATGAGGTTCACATTGAAAAACAGTATAATGAAACACACTGTAATCAAACCATCAAAATTTAAATAGAGTACATTGGATTGGGTCTTGTATAGAGCAAGAGAAGAATAATTTGCAATATACACAGGAGTCCAATGAAGCTATCAGTAGATATATGAGCCCAGAAGCCAATGTAATGCTATACTCAAAATGCTAAAGAAGAAAAATGACACTGATCAAGAATTTTACAAATTTGCCAAAAATTTCTGTGATAGTAAAGTTACTTGCTAACTTGGTAGTAAGATATTTGATCAAACACTAGTCAAAATGTTTCTGGGAAGGCATATTTTAGATGATAGTAACACTTAAAGCTAGTTGACTTCAGGTAAAGACACAAAGAAGGACACCATATAATGAGAAAATGATCAGTTCACCAAGAAAATTCCATACACACACACACACACACACACACACACATCCATATATATATAATTTATATACACACATTCAGAGGAACCAAAATACATTCAGAGGAACTAAACAACTAAAGGAAATATTGTATCTACCAGACGCATGATCTAAATAAATGTCTTTACTTATACAGAACTTATCCCCAGGTTTTCTGATAGCACCTTCGCCAGTGAAGTTTACCAAATATTTTTAAAAAGAAGTAACACTAATACCTCCTCTAAAACTCTTCCAAAAAGTTGAAGAGGATGAAATATCTGCTAATTCCTTCTATGCAGACATATTACTGTGATATCAAACTCAAACATAGTAGAAGAAAACTATATACTGATATCCTTTATGAATGTTGATCTAAGAACACCATACTAAAACTCTGAATTTGACAGTATATTAAAAGGATTACAGAGCACAACCAAATAAGATTTACTTTGGAAAGCTAAGATGTTGCACCATATGGAAATCAATCATTGTAATACACCATATTAACAGAATGAATGCTGGAAACGTGTATGTTCACCTTGATAGATACAGAAGATTACGTGATAAAATACAATGGTTTAAAGATATAATCACTGCATTCTAGAAAAAGAAGTAAGCAAACTCATAAAGGCCACATATGCAAAAATCTATACACAAAATCATTTCCAATTTTAAGAAACTAAATTTTCTAAGGTTGAGATCAGGAATAGAAGAAGATTAGTTTTAACCAAGTTTATTTAATATAGCACAGGAAGTTCTAACCCAAGTAATAAAGTGAGAAACTAAATAAAAGAAAAAAAGACACATGCAAATTGGAAAATTAAATGTATCTGTTCACAAGGAAAATGAGTTTTGTATAAAACTAATGATTTTACACACTCACAAACACATTGCAATGCACATATCCAGAATAAAGTAGCTCAGCAAAGTTGCAGAATATTAAGCCCACCCATAAATATTAATTGCATTTTCACACATTAACAATGAACTGTCCCAAAAGGAAATTAAGACACCGTCTGCATCCCTAACACTGTCAAAAAGGTTAAAATACTTATGAGTAAACTTAACCAAAGAGGTGAAACACAGGTACACTAAAAGCAACAATATTTTGCTGAAAGAAATTAAACAGAACACAAGTAAATGGAAAAAAACCCTCATCTTCATGTATTAGAAAAAAACAATATTGTTAGAATACTACCTAATGTGACCTACAAATTCAATTCAATCCCTATCAAAAATTGACATATTTGGTAAAAGTAGAAAAATTCATTCTAAAATTTATATGGAATTTTAAACAAGCCCAAAGAAAAACAGTTGTGGAAAAGATGATCAAAGTTAGAGATCACACAAATCCTGATTTCAAAACTTACTTCAAAACTATAGTAATCAAAACAGTTTATGGCAGAGTCAAAAAAATTGTGGTGGAATAATACTCTCTAGTATATAGCATAACAATAGATAAGTAGACTCTTTTGGTTGATTCATTGTGTCAGAAGTTTAGAAGCTTAACTGAGTAACTCAGCAATTCTACATCCTAGGGTGTAGAGGACATGCCCTTACTGCTCTAGGATGATACTCAATGTGTCAGTTTGAAAACTTTAGAAGTTTAACTAAGTTGACTCATCAGAGGGCCAGGGTCCTTACTTTGTAAACATCCTGAGCCTGTGCAAGCAGAAGGCATGGAGATGGTGAGTGTTATTCCCATCCAAGTTCGGGCAGCCTGCATACACTATACGGGACAAAAAGAGGCTTGCTCTCCCCTCATTTTTGCTCTTATTGCTTTTGCTGTCTTCTGCTGCCTTTAATTGTTGTCCCCAGTTACGCTGCATTGCCGTGGAGCCAACTGAGTATGGACTGAAACCTCTGCAAACTGTGAGCTAAATAAACCTTTCCTTTTCTTAATTTTGGGTATTGGGTATTTTGTCTCAACAATTAAGGCACAGACCAATATAAAAAATAGAGAGCTTAGATATATGCTGTATCATATATTGTCAAATGAGTTTTAGAAAGGATTTCAAGGTGTTAATAAGTATCTAGTATTTCTTCAACAAACAGTGGTGGGAAATATAGATATCAATACAAAAAAGCTAAATCAGTATCTTAATTTACACATATTCAAAAATTAATCCAAAATAAATCAAGGACCAAACCAGAGAGCTAAAAATGCCAAACTCCTATAAGAAAACATTGCAGAAGAGCTCTATAATGTTGATATCCTTTGTGATTTCTCAGACATAAACACACACACATACACATGAATAAAAAGGCTAAAAAAAGAATGAATAGCCTGGACTTAATCTAAATCTGAAAAAAGAAAGACACTATCAGCAGAATGGAAAGAAAATCCACAAAGTGGGATGGGATATTTGCAAGTCATTTACTTGGTAAGAGACTGACACACCACAGCACATAAAGAAAACCAACCACTCAACATTATGAGGGCCAATAGTATAATTATATAATGGTTAAGGGATCTGTGTGTACATTTCTCTGAATAATGTTTCCAAATAGCCAAGGAAGTACATGAAAAGACAATGGTGGTTCATACCCCCAATCATTAGGGAAATACAAATTAAAACCACAATGAAGATCACCTTACACCTATTAGAACAGTTATTGCTAAAACAATAAATAAAAGAAAAAATTATGAGTATTGGTCATGAGGTAAAACGCACTGTTATTGGGAATGTAAATGACCATAGCTTCTATGGCCTGAGCAACAAAATAAGACTCTCTCTCAACAAATAAAGCAAAACAAAAAGAATTATATATGATTCAAGAGTTCTAATTTTAGTTAAGTATATACCAAAAACAACTGGAAGTGTCAAAGAAATATTTTTACATTCATGTTCATAAAAATGTTATTCATGGAAGCAACCCAAATGTCCATTAAAGAATAAATGGATAAATGAATCGTGTATACAAAATATTATTCATCCATAGGAAGAAAACTCTAATTCATGTTGTAACATAAACAAACCTTGAAGATACAGTGCTAAGTGAAACAAGTGTTTCACACCAGGACCAGTATTACATGATCTCACTTCTATGAGATATGTAGAATAATCAGAAAGCACAATGGTGGTTGGCAGGAGGTGGGCTAGGGGAAATTGGGAGTTAGTGTTTAATGGCTAAAATGTTACAGTTAGGAATCATATAAAGCATTTCTGGAGATTTTGAAGGCTACACACAATATGGATGTATCTGATATCACAGAAATGTAGAGTTAAAATAGTTTGAAGGATAAAAAATTACATTATATATCTTCATCACCAAAATAGTATAAGAAAAAGATGCAGAATTGAAGAAAAAATAACTTTTAGTAGTCACATGAAACTGAATAGAGAAAACCTATCCAAATCAAATAAAATTTGTGAGAAAAGTCACAGTGAAATTATAGAACACTTGGAAACGATTACAACACAGCAGAGAAGTGGATGAATTCTTGGCATTACATTGGAAAACAAAGACCAAGATAATGGCTATGAGAGAAAGTACAACAGTTAATTTAATAGTAATATAAAGAACTCCAGCAGAATTATATCCTCTAAAAATGTGTATACTTGACATTAGTGGTGGTTTAAAAATGAGAGATTTTCAAACAACTTTTCAACAAAAAATAGATGTAAGGAAGTAAACATATTCTGAAAATATTATGTGGCTAAGCTGGGAGCAGTACTTTCAGTCACAATTAAAACACCGAGTGTTAATTAGCCCCCAAACAGTGATGATATTGAGAGAGTATGTGTTATTGATGACTTATAAGATCATTAAATCTCTATCTTTCACCATAAAAATTTGCAGATAATATTTAAATTTGAATAATAATTTCAACAGAGTAGGCATAAAATTAAGAAATATAAAGTTATTGCAAGTGTCAGTTAAAATTATTGAATTAAATTGTTTGGAGTAGTAAGAAGACTGAGTGGGGTGATATGGAGTATGGAATTATTATTTTTCTTTTCATCCATTTTTGTTTATAAGCTTAAGTTTATAAAAGTTTTATAAAAATCATATCACATTTAATAAAAGATATGGAGCTATGGAATATACATAACAGGAGAAATGATGAACAGTCACTGGGAAATGAGTAGCAGAATTTGAGCAGCTGTCACGTAAGAAGAGAAAATAAAAAAGGGATAAGAAGAATCCAGATATATTATGTAGAGGTACAAATACACTATGATGACTGTAATCATTGTGTACATCAAAAGACTACCAATCAAATTAATATAAAAGAAGGATAAGGATACCACCATGAGTTTCTAAGAAGGGAAATAACTGGTTATTTAAGATTTAAGAGAATCTCCTGAGAAAACCAGTAACACTCTCAAGTGATTTTACAAAAGTAACTATAATTATTTATAAAAGCAGACATAAAGAAAAGAATGTTTTATCTCATAGAATAAAATTTTATTAAAAAAAAACTGTAAGAAAAAAATAAACCAGTGATAGTGATAACCAAAAGTTAAGATAAATGGATATATGCATTTTATAACAATACTATATTCAAAACTGATTAATCTGATAACTTCACACATTTGCTAAAGAAAGTATGCTGACATAGCTACATAGTAACAGAACTATCAATTCAGTATAATTCCTTCTAACCAGTTTTTCCTAATTCCCAATTTCTGCCTTAAGTCAAACTATTATCAGGGTATTGATATTCATCAATCTTCTATATATATTGCTCATATCATATATTATACGATATTTATATTTAGAACATAATGAAATACAAATATTTTATCTGAAGTTTCAATTTATATTTCATATACTCTTGTATTTACAGTTCAAAACCAACACTCTCAATTTTTAATCATATTGTCTTCACTGAAATATACTGTTTAAATATAATTTGAATGCTATATAACTAACCTTTTTGAATGAGATGTCTTGATTTTTTTGATTTCCTGACAGCAGAGGAAATATCTTTTCTCCATTCAACAGAAATTTTTGCATCAGCAGGAGATACATTCTGTGAAAATAAAGAAAAGCATTAATAACACAGCCTACGTTTTAGGGCTTTTGAAGAGCAGTCACATACATTTATAGTTATTATTTATTTTCATTTAAAAACTTTAATGTAGACAGAGAGCAGGAAAAAATTAAAAGAGCTCCACTGTGTATGACTTTAATCAATTTTTTTCTGCTAACAATTAGTGGTATAATTTGGACAGTGTCATGCAGGAGATGAAAGGAGAAGCTGGGGTGTAAGGAGGGCTCTGTAATTAGTAAACAAACAGATATAAGACAGTGTGCATTAGACGGCCTGAAGGGAAGTTCAGAACAAGAGAGAGACAAAATTATTTCCAGAACACTGAAAATCAGTCATATCAGGGAGAAAAAAGAGAGAAAGTGATCTTAACAATGAAGGGACAAGAAAATGGGACTAGGTTAATAAATCTAAAAGTACAAGTGACTCAGACATGGGTTAGAGGAATAATAACTGGAAAATCAAAGAGGAGTTTCAAGGGGGTACTTCCCAATGTAAACTGAATCGTGTCTCTACAGGTAATGTTTGCATGGCATTGTATTCTGTTTTCTCTTCACAGTTCATCCAGACCATTACAGAGATTTTACAAGGTCACCAGGGACTCACGCCCTTTCAGAATTCCCATATAAACTCCATCTTCTGAGTCTGTGCAACTTCTATCTGGAAACTTTTCTTATTAATCAAGACAGATACTAGGCCTCTAAACACCATGCCTACCTTTCATTCACTTTATGTCAGTCATGAAGATAAAGGAAGGGGAAATTATGAAGCGGCACATACCACGCGTCTTAAGTAGCTTTTCTAGAATTTCTAATGACATCTAATAAAATCCCTTGGTCACCCAGAGCTGAAATGCAGAAGATAAAGAATGTAGTGCTTTGCCAGAAAAAAATAGGGGGTAATGAATTATAATGGTAAATTGAGGACTTCCCATCAAAAAAGAAAAATGAACAGATTATTGGGAAGCAATAAATAGTCTGACACAAGGAAAAGCGCATAACCTTAGAAAGAAGTATATGTATACTGAAACACTTTTCTTGGATATTGTACTTTCCTGGATGAACTTTTTGATTCAAATTCTAAAGTCTTTGAAATATTTATATTCAGATAGATTTTACTGAGATGCTTTCTTTTGTATATTTGTTTATACATTCCTTATGTAATGTTTACCACTTGCCCATGTTTTAACCTCTTTGTAGATATCAAATCATTTAACACTCAAAACCACCAAGAACTGTGTTATTTTGCCCTAAAAATTCTCACAAACCTCTTTACTTAAGAGAATTTGGGTGCCATGTTTCTTTTAAGCCAGTTAGTACTGGACTTATTTCTAGTTTTAGTGAATGGTTCCACCTCCATTCAAAACCAAGTCAGATGAATTCTCTAATATATCACAGATGATAGGATTTTGTCAAGCTTCTATCTTCCGGTTTTGTAAACCTGCAATGTTGTGTATTTATGCTAGTTGTTTGCTTGTCTCTTTTGCTTGTTGTTTTTACTATATATGTCATTTTTTTGTTGTTGTTGTTGTAGTTTTTGTTTGTTTTGTTTTTCTTCGCTTAAATAAAATTAAAAAAAAAAAAAAAAAAAAAAAGAAAATAAAAATACATTTTTACATCTCCACCACTACTTTGACTTGTCTGTTTATTCTACAAGTTAAAAAAAAACCCTAGGATATATTTTCTGATTTCCATATACATAATTTTCTGCCAAGTTTTTGTATCAGACAACAGATATACCTAATCAAATAGCTAGATTTCCTTTTACATTTTAATGTGACATTTGCAAATTTATTTCTTGAAGACAGTTGGTGTTATGGGTAACTCGGACGTTTTATTATTTGTTACAGATACTAAGAATTATCTGTTCCTAGAATCAATTTCCAATTTTACTCTTTGGTGAAAAATCTTTTACTCATCAACACTGATAAGACAATCTCTTGTTGCTCTTTATGTGCTAAAACAATGTTTTTTGCTACAAATACAACTTAAGTACTTTTGAGTTCATACATTTTCTTTATGTTTAGAATTTTTTTAAGTTTGTCAAAAATAACTATAATAAGTCAATAAAAATGTTACCAAAATATGACACAATTTTAAGTATAGTTTCTTCCATTTTCTTTCAAATCTAGCTCTTTCCATTAAACAAATGGGGCAATCAGGCATGATGGTGCACGTTTCTTATTCCAGCACTTGGGAGTCTGAGGCAGGAGGATTGCCATGAGTTCAAGGCCAGCCTGTGCTACATAGTCAGTTGAAGGACTGTCTCAATTATGTAACAAGACCCTGTCTCAAACAAACAAACAAAGAAACAAAACAAAACAAAATAGGGCAAAATTGTAGTGTACTACTTGTATTCTATAATTAAATCTGTGCCAATCAACTGCTATTGCTTTTCCTACCTCAAATTCTTCTATAAATCCTGTTCAAAATACAGCAACTTTCTTGCATTTGCCTACTTCCAACTGCTTTTTTCATTACTATTGTTTCTCCTTCCTAACAATGCAATTCAAATGTACCCTTTTTTTATTCTAGTTATCACATTTTTATCTTACCCATAAAAACAATGAGTGTTCTCAAAGATACTATTTTCACTAACATTTATTCCTTTACATTTTCCTGAATGAATAAGAAAACAAAAAAGTATATCTGTCAAATCTACATATCCAATCTCTACTACAAAAATGGTAATTTATGGACTCATGAAATTCAGAAGAAACTAAACAGATTTAGTAAGTTCCTTTCAAAAATATATTTTCTTTACTGCACCCATTTGTCCTTTTTTACGTATCTACTGTCATTATTTCTCATCATTTGTAACAATTTTTCCTTCCTTCCACTTATAAAAGAAAAATCCATGGCACAGGATTCAAAAGTTACAGTGGAACAGATGTAGAAGATGATCAGCTAACCTAAAACTCTAAGGAAGGTATTCAGGTAAGAAAACAATCCTTTTTGTGACATATATAATTCTAGTAGAAAAAGAAAGTTTATGAACACTTATTAATTGATCTATGAGATCATGGAGAAGAAAAAGTTAACAGAAGACTGGAAACAACCTAATAAAGATTTTTATTCTCAATAATATATGTATATACTAATACCTGTGGCACCTTAAACCTAATACTGACCTTCAATAATTTTAGGAAATATTTTATGGACATTTGGTAACACTTAACTAAGGAACACTATAAATTGAAACCAAACCAGAAACATCAGATACTACTGCATTTGTAACAGGGTAAAATAATTCACACTCACATATCCATGGCCAGATAAACCTCCATTCAGCAGTATGTTTAGTAATTCATTCTTAATGAAATTTTAGTAGTGGAGTTCAGTGAGGTTATGTGACCACATGTAGAGAATGAGGTTTAGTAAAATGATGCCACTCTGAAGAGACAGCTCTAATTTCATAAGTGAACTTGTTCTCAGGTTAAACTTGTTCAAACTTTTTACATATGATTTGAATTACAACATACAAGAAATGTCTATGTATTCCCTGATGTGATGGTAAAGGAACAGATTCACTTAACACCAAACAGAAACCTAAAACATCAACAGACAGAAGCAGTGGATTAAATTAAGTACATGAAATTAAACTGAGATAAATATTATAGTAAGGTAAAACATCAGTACACACTTGAATATATTGTGTTATTTAAAACATGGGAGGTAAGAGGCCAAAGTCTCTCAATTAAGATTAAATTCATTAGAAATTCATTGAATGCTGAGATCCTAAGTCATATTAGCCTTCCATCTAGAATGAGGGAAATGGTAGTGTTGCCATATTCATTTCTGATCAGAATCATAGTTAAAGTATTGTGTGCTGACTCTGGCAGCACATACACATAGTTAAAACATTGTGTCAAATCAAGAAAACATTTTCAGATGGAATATGAACAGAAAGCAAGCTACATATATATATTTTTTTAAAAAAAGAATAAAACAAAACAAAACAATAAATCAAATCAGAACAAAACAATCCAAGCAATACAGGACTTGAAAACAAGACAACAGGAAATTCACAGTGGCTACCATGTCGCTTGTTTTCTTCAAAACAGTTGTCCATACCATCACACACAATAAAATAAAACAAAACAAAACCAATCAAAACAGAAGAATGAAAGCAATGCAGGACTTTAAAACAAGATAATAGGAAAACAACAATGGTTAACATAATGCATCTCATTATCTTCAAAATAGCTTCCCATGCCATCAGACACAGTAAAACCTAAGTAGCATAAAAAATTGAAGGAGTTAGTGGGATCCAAAAGGCACAATAGATACTATGAAAATGATAGGAGAGGAAATGCCTAAAAACGGAAAGTGGTAAACATTATTAATTTCCTATTATCTTGTTTTGAATTCTTGTATCATTTTCATAATTTTGTTAGGTTTAGTTTTATTCTGACCTGTTTTGTTAGATTTTGCTACCCATATTGTTAAAGTAAGTCCCACAAAAGCAGCCATGTATAAGTCTAAAGCAAACTAAGAGAGATTCAGACTCCTACTTCTACCAATACCCATCTGCTTCATGTTGGCAAATATAAATCTATTATTTAAATGAAAAAAACCCCAGAATTTGTCGTCTAACCCTTCTTCTTAAATTTTCTTCCTAATAATTTGCAAATCTTGGAACTCTTGCCTTGAAAATAAATTTCAAACCAATTCATTTCTCTCCATTTTCATTATTATCTAGGTCATCCTCTCTTCCTATTTATTCATGAATAAATCCTATTAGATATAATAAAACACACTGTTCTTTACAAAATACACACAGAGAGAGCAAGGCCACACCAGTCTGGGAACCAGTGCCATGCCTGAGCCTCCACCAGACAGGAACAGCTAGACTCCAACCTCTCCCCGTGAGTCAGCTCCATTCGTGGACTGGGGGATAGAGAGAAAAACACCACACCAGCAAGCAAGACCAGTCTGGGAACTAGTGCCATGCATGGGCCTCCACCAGAGTGGATCAGTTAGACTCTAGCTCCCCTGCTGGCACACAGGCTGGCAAACTAGAAGTACCAATACCCGCCACCCCACCCCACCATAAGTGACCAGTTTATCTGGAGAAACACAGACTGTGGAGGTGAAATGCAACTGGATGCCTGTGGTGCTTTGCTGTTTCACAAATATTGCAGGGATAGAGCCATTGGTCTGATCAAAGGTTCAAAGGATAGTGAGTGGTACACAGTGTGACATCTTGGGGAGATCTCCTTCTGAGGATTGCAGCCATTGTTGATTCCCCATGGTCTTCTTTTGGAAGCCCTATATCATTTCCATTGTTTTGGCTGGGTTGGGTTTTATTCTCTTTTGCTTTGTTTGATGATGTCAAATTCGATAGCAAGAGCAGCTATTTTAAAGATAGCAAGATATATTATGGTAGCAATTTTGGATTCGCTATTGGCTTATTTTGAAGTCCTTTATTGCATTCATTGTTTTGTTTTTATTGTTTCTATTCTATTATGTTATGTTTGATTTTTACTATGTCTGAAGTTACCTGCAGCTATTTTGAAGACATCAAAAGGCATTATGGTAGCTGTTGTTGAGTTTGTAATGTCTTAAAGTCCTGTAGCTCTTACACTGGTTTGTTACGATTGGCTTTATTCTGTTTCATCCTCTTTTTAAAAAATACATATACACTGGTGATGATATAAATTTGATTATGTTTCTTTTTAATATTAAATTCTCTGATATCTGCCTAACATTTTAAGTCTTTACTATGAGCTACAAGTTCAAACTAATCTTGTGATTTTTTTTTTTTGTTCATTATACCCCTGTATGCCGGATTTTATTCAGCTCCTTGAACACTTGCCAAACAAATCAAATTCAGATCCTTGTGCTATTTCTTCTTTCCTCCCAGTACACTCTCCTTCCCATACATTACACAGTTAGCTCCTTATTCTTCAGGTTTTAAATACTACCCTCCCAAAAATGTTCTGAAACAACCTGATGAGAAATAATCTTCATCTTATTCTCTACTCAAGACACTACTTGTTTTACTTAAAATGTTTATCACAATTTTGTTTATAAGGTTTAAATTCTTTGCACCCTACGCCTGGAATCTAACAAGGGCAAGGTCTTCACTTGCGGTGTTTACTCAGTGCTGTGAATTATCTCTGGCACTCAACATTCAATAAAAATTTATCAAATGTTAAATGAATACTAGTGCCAAACACAACTACAATAAGGAATGGATGGAGTATAATATAAAATGGAGCTGCACTCTTTGGAGACAACATACTAATAAGAAATCATTTGGAAGGAAGTCACAGCTTGTGTTTTTACAAGATGTTATCCCCATGTATTTTCAGCATTCCTTTGTGAATTTGTTCATACTCAACAGTTATTCCAAAGCTTTTTACCCAACAAATTTTCATAATTCTTACATTAATTTCTAAGCTATTTATCACATACATTAACTGGCCCTCTGAAATTTCTAGGATATCTTCTAATTTAACAGTGCCTGAATTCATTACATGCACACAAAAGAATGAACACAACCATGTGGTAGGAATAAGTGCAACTTTACTCAGATAAATATCTCTACCTGTTCCATCGGTCCTACATTGTAATAAGTCAAAGAACAAAAACTCTAATGAAAGAGCTCTTCTTACTTGACTCAAAGTAGAGAACCAATGAAAAATATTCTACAAAAGGCATGAAAGTGGAAGAGACATACATATATTAGCAAATCTCATTCAACCATCATAAGAAAAATATCTCACAGGGTTACTGAAAATTAAAATAGAGTATTTGGATAGAGTTTCTTATAACTGAAAAATAAGGAGGTATCTGGTTGTTAAAAAAATAGGTGAGTGACACTACTAGATATTTATTTCTCTAAAATGATGATTTTTATTTAAAAATTGAAGAACATGTGAAAATTATAAAAATTCCCTGTACTTTTTAGACCAAGATTAAATATTCTGTATTGAACCTTCTGTCTGTGAAACTCAAAGTGCAGTTACAAACCTTCATTGTTTGTTATGAATTAATACGAGTTCATGTTCCTTCAGTTTGTGATTTGGGCTTAAATTTGGTGTCATGCACACTGAAGCTCTTCTGCTTTAAAGGAAATCACAAGGTTTTTTGTTTTGTTTTGTTTTTTATTAAAGAAGTCTGTTAACACAAAGCCACTACTAATCACTGCACTATCTACATCATGAGTGAACAAGCACGTGCTTTGTTGCCATTTTATATTGTCCACTATAAAAGGTTGTTTCTAGGATCATCCCTGAAACCTCTTTACAATCATAGCAAATCACCATTCACTTGGTACCCTATCTCCTGATTCATTTTCTCTTTCTTATGTAGCCATGACATTGTTTTTCTTAGTTTCCTTTTTTATTAATATGTGTTTGGGACATCTCATAATTTCATTCACCTTGGGAAAACAGAACATATACATATTGTATCTTAATCATTTTTACTTCCACTTTCCCTCCCTGCTTTCTCATCTTCTGCCATCCTTAGCCCTGCTGCCCATCTCCACAGAGTCTGCCTGTTTTCTATTATCTATTTTTTAATTTTGCTCTTTAAATCACTGATATTTTGGGTTTCAGATATAAGGGCAACCATGCAATAGTTAACCTTCTGTATCTGATTTGTTTCACATGACATTATACTCTCATGGTGTGTCCCTCATCCTGTGAACAATTCAAATGTATCCTTTATACGACTGAGTAGTGGTCCATTATATACCACATTTTCTTCATCCATTCATCTGTTGATGGGCCTGTAGGACATTATTTTTTAACAGTGTTAATCTGACCTTAAATTTTCAGGATAATACAAGGGAGAACTTCAGGATTACACTAAACACAAGCGAAAAGTGTTTCCCATTTGTCTGAAAATTGTTAGAGTTCTTATTTGAGTGCTTTGCCCCTCTGTAAATTAGAACACATAGCTTTCAATGTAAGGAAGGTTAGCATATAGTGATCCATGTATGTGCTCAAAGTATAAATACTGTAGCATGTCACCTGTATCTACTTTTGATAATTGCACATTGTCAGAAAAATAAAATACAGAAAGAATCATGGTTTAAAAAATGTGTGAGAAATAGTTGCTTTCAATGCTAATACCCTTTAATTAACTCAAAGTTTTAACTGCTACTTGAAAAGCTGCTAATACTTTCTTTATTTTAACAAATGACGTGAAAGGTTAATACTCACAACATGGGGAAGAAAATTCCTGAAGATGATCTGCATAAAGAGCCACAGCGCACATGATAGACAGATAGAAATACAGCACTTCTGTTCTACATAAAAAGTAGCCAAGGGAGACAGAAATTGCCAAATATTGTCTCCTGCAAATGTTCAGTTAAAGAACACATGGGAAGAACTGGATCACAAAAGCTTGTGTTTCTTCAGTGCAAGGATGTTTAAAGTCTGTGGTCTGTCATTATCAACACTAGCGGCACCACTGAGGGAATTACTGAAGCCAACTCTTTGCTGCATGCCAGTGGACACTTAGCAGTTGCAGTTGTAGAATTCAGTGCAAAGTTGCTGCAAATGTCTATGAAAGTTGAGAGCATAATTTTAAGTTCAGAAAATGCAATGCGAGTCCTGTATAGTGCTAATGGATATGAGGCAGAGGAAGGAAAGGAATAGGTGTGAGAAATTTCAGGGTACGTACGTTTCATTTTAAAAATCTGTCCAGAAAT
The DNA here is from genome assembly GCA_004363535.1 of Dasyprocta punctata. Lineage (NCBI taxonomy): Eukaryota > Metazoa > Chordata > Mammalia > Rodentia > Dasyproctidae > Dasyprocta > Dasyprocta punctata. The sequence continues at coordinate 85,350 of RJWM01004280.1, read as the reverse complement.
GTATTTGATTCATTTTTACAGAACAGTACAATTCCAATCACAATTCTATCCTAATTTTTCTAGTACACTGATTTCATTATCTAATAGCTAATGTTACATGCTGGATGAGAATACTGTATGTGAAATGTTTGGTATCAGAAATGTTTCAAATTTAAAATTACTTCAAATTTTGTAATATTTGCATATATGTAATGATATCTTGAGGTTAGGACCCAAGTCTAAACACAAAGCTTATTTATGTTTCATATATATGTTACATACATATTTCTATTATTCAGCTTTCCTATTGCTAGGACAAAGTACCTGACACCTGCAATGTAAAGGAAGACAGGCTTAATTTGGCTCAAGATTTCATAGTTCTCAATTTCTGGTCAGCTGGCTGCAGGGCAGGAACATTATGGCAGAAAGACACAGTGTATCAAAGCTGCTCACTTCATGGAGGCCAGGAAACAGAGCACAGGGAAGGAACAGCAACAAGAGATATGCCCTACATGCCCCCAGTGACCCAGTCTCTCTAACTGGGCCCCACTTCCTAAGAGCACTTTCAACTATGAACTTCAGTGGATTCAACCACTGATTAGTGCAACCCTATATATCCAAAGTAACACAGATGAACATAACATCATATACACTATGTAACACTGATGAGTGTAACAGGATATACACCATACAACACTGGTGAGTGCAATGCCACACATATTATGTAACAGTGATGAGTATAACATCATATAGACCTTGCAGTTGTGATGAGTACAGCGCCATACAGACCATGAAACACTGATGAGTGTAATGCCATATATACCATATAACATTGATGAGTGTAATGCCAGGTATACTATGTAACAGTGATGAGTGTAACATCATATAGACCATGGAACACTGATGAGTATAACACCATATGTACCGTGGAACATTGATCAGTTCTACGCCAGTGGGCAAACCCATGGCATATATGCTGTAGCAGGCTATCTGTATCATCGGAAGCTCTAAAAAGTTTGCCATCACTGATATATACCTAGTAACACTGATGAGTATAACATCCATCACCTCCCCAGGAATTTCTCAGTACAGGGAAGGTGACAATAATAACTGGCATGTAATTTCAATAAATTTTTTAGAAGGTCTATATTTTGAGTACATTCCATCACACAAGGTCACTCACTTTTGCCCTCATGCAGATGCTCAAAAACTTTGACATTTAGACCATTTGAAGTTTTGGATTTTCATATTAAGAATACTGAACCTGTAGTAATAACTGAGAATAATTTTGCATCTGGCCTCCAAAAGATCATATTTTAAACAGAAATTTCTTCTTTTGCATAATAAATGTAATTTTCTTTTAACTTTCAAAGTATTTATTGAATTGTTCCTTATATCATGGTTATATATGTTTCTAATCTCTAGTAAAAATGAGTCTAAGACCTGGGAAAGTAGTTTATGTATTTCAATAACTCTGTACCACTTTGACTGGATTCTTTAACCTCTGCTATAGTATTCACTCACAAATAAAAAGAATGAAAAACATTGATTTATTCAACAAACATGGATCACAAAATGCCAACTATATCAATAAACTTTTTTTGATTCAAATTGGAGTTTAAATAAGAGGACGGGTTTATATTTTCCACAGGAAAACATCTCAGATTAACATTATGACTACATACATGATCATCTTTCTAAAGTGAATCACAAATGTAAAATAATTATTCACATCTATTATTATTTAAGTCTATTCTACACAAACATTTCATAATTTACTACTTAGTTTCCTTGGTAAATGTAGAAACCATAGCATTCGGGAGGCTGAGGTTGGAGGAGCGTTGTGAGTTCGAGGCCGGCTTGGGCTACAAGGCGAGCGCAAGGCCAGCCTGAGCTACACAGTGCGACCCTGCCTCAAAAAAAAAAACAAAAAAAACCAGGGCTGGAGGTTTGGCTCAGTGACTTAAGCACCTGTTTGACAGGCGCGAGTTTGTGAGTTCAATCCCCGGTGCTGCAAAAAAAAATGTAGAAACCATGAAGAGCAAGGCACTGAGAGTGTGGAAAACAGTAGGAAACATATGTTAAATGTTTTCAAACCTCCTCAATGGAAAGCTGCATTTTCTTCATGTTTTGGCAAATTGGTTATATTTTTCAATAGATACATCTAACCATTTTGAAATTAAATAGAAATACTATACATAACATACAGCACTATTACTTATGTATTCTTCAAATGGAATAAGTTCATAGGCAATGTAAAATTTAATGATATACAATAGAAACAATTTTTATGTTGTGGAAAACTTTTTTTTCTTAACAAAACATAGAGCTCAGTGTTTATATTTCAAGGTTTATTTGAAAAATATCTCTATAAAAATAGGAAAAACAGATAAGGACTATCAAATTTTGCTGATGGGTAAAATACTTTTTAAAATTTAAATGCTTTAAACAAACCCAATGTTTTGGAGCTTGTATGTTCAAATTAGAGTTTGAATAAGAAGAGTGGTTTATATTTTCCAGAAGGAAAATATCTCACATTAATATAATGGCTATATACATAATTATGTTTCTAAAGTAAAGCATATTATAAACTACTTGCATGTGATTTCTAAATGCATCCTGGTAAAATATCATATTCCCTCACAATTACTTAGGTGATATTTTCTAAAATCAAACTTTTAAACTCTTGAAACTAGGAATTATATTGTGGGAGTTTAGTGTATTTCTAAAAGTTGTTTCACACAGCTTTATTATAATACTAATGCCTAAAGAAACAGTTTCAAAAAGAGTATTTAAAATGTCGTATAATTACACTTCTTCCCCCTAACTGCCACAAATATCCAAGGATCTACAGGGACTTTCTGACTAAAAAACAGATTACGCAAAATGTGACAACTACCTATTCAAGCTGTCTATGCACAGGTACACACACACACACAATCACTGACCCCACATGTGCAGCTGGCAAGTTCTACAGCCTCTGTACAAATCTCAGTCTGTCCAACATTTCAGTGATTTATTGAAGCTACCTTAAAACTTCAAACCTAACCTTTCTTATCAGAAATACTGCAGTCAGTGTCCAAATGCTAAAGATTTCCATGAGGCCCAGTATTCCTACAACTAAATATGACTCAAAACTGTATTTTGGGGGAAAGGCAACGTTAAGTGTGATATGTTAATTTCACTCAAGTAAGAACTGCCTAGCAGGTTGATAAAGGTCTGGGTGTGTCTGTGGGTGGCTAACACAGAGGGTGCAAAACGAATGGGGAAGAATCACCCTGGATGCAGGTGGCATCGTCAAATAGACCCACTAATTTAAAAGGGAAAGAAAAAGGAAGCCTCCCCCTTTTCTTCTTTGGAGGCACTCTGATCTTTGCCTTTGTCACTGGATGTTTGTCTCCAGTTCCTCCGCCTATCAGTGCAGGCTCCAGCCTTCCAATGAAGCATCTTCCACTTTCCCACAGGGACATAACACCAGTGAGAGTCGAACCTTCAACCTCTGACTGGATCCCTGGGCTGTCCAGCAGGGAGAGAGCCATTTTGCATTCTTGCACTCCTGATTCTGTAGGTGGCCATTGCAATCCTACCAAGTAGTAAATCCTTAATCATAGTCAAATAAGGCAAGCATAGCAAAACAAGTACCACATGATCCCACTCACACATAAAATCTGAAAGAGTTCAGAATAAAATGATTATTACCAAATGCTGGGGTGGAAGAAGTGATGAGAAGAGACTGATCAATAGATTCTCAATTGGAGTTAGATAGGAGCAAGAAATTATGGTACGTATTTAACACTTTAATTACTACTATTTTCAAAAAACTAGAAGAAAAAGCTTTGAATATTTTCACAATAAAATAGTAAATGTTTGAAGAGACAGGGTTAACCCGTCATCGTACAATGTATTCAGGTAATAAAGGTATATGTTCCTTGTTAATTTGACATTTTGGGTTAAAATGATTTTAATTATCAAAATGTAGTTGCCAAAATTTACAGACACAAACAAGTCTACTTCAGTTTCTTAAACTACCGAAATCAGTGTAGTTAGGATCATATATATTTGGTTGATCACAGGCTTAAATATAAAAAATTTCTTGCTAGCTACTGGGTCTTTCCAGGCTTTCTAGGTAAATACTATAAGCAAAACCCATGTTAGGTGTAATATCTTGAAAGCTATCCCAACCACAAGGCAGCAGCAGTGCAATTCAATAGTTAATACTTCCCTTCTCAGCTACGCTGCTTACATTTGTTTTGCAAAAATTCAGTGATGGTGATGAACACGTGAATCATAAAACAGAAATCTAGACACTCAAGGCTTATCCCAATATTTTCCTTTGAACAAATAAAAATTCATTCTGAGCAAGTGGTAAAGAATGGTCTTTTTATTGATTTTATTACCTTTTTATTAGAATGAGATGGACAGCTTACAAAGTTTTGCACTAGCAGTTTTTGCAAAGCAAATATTTCTGTGATGTTATTTTTCATTCAATTGGAAAATGGTGATATGAGTTTTATTGTCTGAGGAAGTAAACAGCTTCATGAACACTTTAATACTGGCTTGTGTGTTAAACTATACTTAGATGAATTATGCAGTGTGTTTTTCTTTTCGAATTTACACTTATCTTGTGTGTACAGCTGATATCCCTAGCGTTCAGAGACAGGCATTCATCCTGCTGTCCAGGGAATGATGTACGCAATTCCTTTTGACACTGACGAAAGGAGAGTACACACATCCAGCCTACTTCAGTGAAAATTGACCCATAATTTTGTTTTACCCTGAAGAAAAATACAGCAATAAAGTTTAAAGTTGGATTTTTAAAAAGTTCACCTTTTCAGTTAAAACAGTAGTTAACGATAGTCTATGAACTTTACATCTTTGCCTTAAAGACAGAGAGCTCAATATTTGTTTTTAGGTAGTCATAAATCCTAATTATCATTGCTTTCTAAATGGTAGCATGATATGTAAAGTGTGAATTTTAACATTTCACTGTGATTGAAAGATAAAATTTAAAAGGAAAGATATTTTAAAAATTATTTTCTTCCATCTCTAATGTCCACTGCAATTTTTCCTGTGAAATGAACATATCCATTTTCAATAGTCATTTAGTATGCAAAAAATATACTCATTTTCCAAATAAAGACTATGCACCAATTTCAAAATGTATGTATCTTGCATAAAATCTCAATGTTGTATCTGAACTAGCATTTTTCAAGACCATATCAGTGTTCTAAGAATAGGAGGAAAATCACTTGGCATACTGAGTCACACCAATTGCTTTAACACCAATATCTAACTTTCAAATATAATAAAAAGGAACATAATGTGAAAGTTTGATAATATCAACCAAAACATTTTCACTTTCTAGTAACCCTTAAGGATGTACTAGTCATTAATGGTATAATTTGTCTTCAGTCTGTTAATAATATCAACCTATAGAATTCCTGAAAATGTGCTTCATTATAGTATTTTAAAATATAACATAATAGGACAGGTAATAAAATGAATTTATTTACACAACTCATCCTTCTACGTTTTACTTTTTCACTTCCACTTTACAATTTTAATCTATCTTCTTTCAGTGATGGTCTTTGTTCTTCCTACTATACAGATCTCAATTATAAGAAGTTTCTGTTACATATTATAGTAGCACAGTAAATTAATATTTGCAGAAAATATATTAAAATGGGTGGGTTGTAAATAATAGTCCAAAATAATATAACCAAATTTAGATTATACTTCTTTTTAATGCAATGGATAGTATTTTAAGTAAATGAACCTTGAGTACCTCCTATGTGCGTATCACTGTGTTAGGTAAAAGGTGACAAAGAAAAAATATGACAGCCCTTCAAGTGGCTTATATTCTCAACAACATCCACACAAAAGGCAACTTAGGACACAGTAGACAGATAAATTTTAAAAGATACAGAGATAGGCTAAATGTGATGACATCCCATTTTAATCAAATAAAGTAATTTCTCCTAATTACAAAAGAGGACTTTATTGAAAAGAAGCAAAGCTTTGCTCTGGACCACATCAGGGACTTCGTCCTTTTATTTAGAGCTGCAAGCCTAAGCAAAGATTGAAGGAGATGAAGAGGTGCGATCTGAGAACATCAATATTCTCCAATAAATGAAAGTCAAGAACAGGTGCCAGGAAGAAGGCTTTGGCCTTTGAGAAAACAATTTAAAATTAAGGTAAACAAACAAAGGCTTCTTAGAGTCTACTTTGAGATGGAGACAGTTTGGTGATCGAAATTCTTGAAAGAGAGAATGTCCAGAATAGAAGTGTGTTAGAAGAGGACATGGTGATGCTTTTTTGACATTAGGCATATCAATGAAAAAGAAGAGATGTTGTTTCAAGAACTGAAACATAGAAGATAAGGTCGAATATTGTTAGGTAATTTTAACTTAATCTGTATACTGGGCTCTATCATGATGTGAACCTCTGGCTCTGTTTTGAGGGAAAGGTTTATGATAGAAATATGTTTCCTTTTGTTACCATTGTCCTATTCCTTCGGAGGTACTAAATCCTCAGAATAGAGATCCTGCTCTCCTAATTTCATGACCTAAATCAGGAGATGACTAAGCCTTTCTTGACCAGTGATACTTAGAGCTACACAATAATTTGCCTTTGTGCATAGCCTGTCAAATAATCTTGATAATTGTATTTTTCTTTCAATCTGAGCATTCACCATTCTTTTCTACTTTTGCTTTTGATATCTATCTGCTTTGGGCAATTTTCTATGCCTCCATTCTAGCAATGGAGATTTTATAAAATAAAATTCTGGAGAAATTCTCCAATTTTAAAAAGCTGGCTAAAATATATTTTAAAAATCCTTTGAGAATCTGGAAACAGCTATCAAGGAAGTTTGGATTTATCAAGTCACAGTTTAAGCGAAGGCACTATCCTAAAGAGGTACGCATTCAGGTGCTTTTGTTCTGAGAATATTTGCAGATCAGGAAAGAGAAAAGAAAAGGACGTGGAAGGGAAAGGAAGGGAGAAGGTTGCACACTGGTGGGGCAGGAATCAGGCTCACATTTTGGCTGGTTACACAGCTGTCTGAAATGAAAAATATGTATTTTCAACCTTTCTTGAAGCTGAATATGACTAACTCAGTTCTGTCAGAAGGTAAGTTTTGGGGCTCATTTAGGAACCTCATTTAACAAACAGCTACAAGAGTCCTCAATTTCTTCTTCTTCATCTCTTCCTATTTGAGAGTGGCTGGAGAGTACATGTAGTGCAGTCATGCGGGGTCGTGAGCTGAAGCCAGGCACAGTGGAGGGGAAAGCCATGCATCGAAGCGTGGAAGCCATGAACTTAGGAGTGTGAAACAAAGAGAGCGTCAGTTCAGTCTTGAGTGGACGGCTCCCCTAACATCAGTTTTAGACCACATATTTCTGGAATTGTAGATGAGATATGAATGAAAAGGTACCTTCTTGAAGTTACCATTATAGATCTTCATTACTCACAGGTTAACTTAATTTCAGCTGACACCCGCATGGTGACTGGAGTCAGTGTGTTACAGAGGGAAGACTGCACTGCCCACGGCCGTGCTTCACCGCTACAGTGACAGGCGATGGACAAGGAGTCATAATATTGTAGGCTGAAGAATCTGTGACCTTTATTAGTATAGCCACGAGACATTCTTACTTTGGAAAGCCAACTGCCTGCTGTCTGAGTCTATTGTTCTAAAACAATTATTTTAAAAAATTCAATGCTACCAGATGTTTTTAAGTTTACAAAGTAAAAAAAGATCTGGGCTATATCTAGCCAGTCTAAAAGAAGAGGTGAAAATGGAATGCAGTTTTGATAAGACAGGTGTTCTCTGTAATCTGCAACAATACTTTATAGAATTCTAGTAATTTGGAGCCTCACGTGGATGAAAAGCTAACATTTTTGTCTTCAAATTGAAGTAAGTAGTGACAATGGGAGACTTCAAAGTAGATATAGGACCAATACCCTAAGGAAGAAATGTCCAGAGGAAAGACAAGATTAGGAATTTTGCCTTTATTCCAAAGCTCATGGTTTCAGAGTTTACCTCTGGTGTTATTATTAATGTAAAGATAGGAAAATGTAGCGAACAAAGTTAGTTTGTAAAGTACCAGAGTCTTCAGGATTATAAACTATGTTTAGAAAAGATCTTTGTAGAACCTACTAGAATCAAATCAGGTGAACACTAGGTTTTTTGAGGAAATATGCTGTCAAATAAATAAAGTCTGCTTCAAAAACAGCTATGGTTCTCCCACTTTTAAAGCAATCCACAGGCCCCCAAATCTATGAAGTCTATGAACCTGTGCAATACCCAAGAACAAGTTTGCTAAGATCTGCATCTGATGTGTCCACAAATAATAACACATAGGTAAAATATTTCACAAGATATACTTACTTCAAAATAAAGAGTGTTCGCTATTACTGGCACAGAGATTTGGGGATTTAGTAACTACTATGGGAGCAGGGACAATGTTTTTCCCACTCTCTTACTTTTAAAATGAAAGTTTTTATTATGGTTATCCAATTCTTATGTCATTGTACTTTCAGGATGTGAAGAAGGCAGACACTGTGTATTTTAGTTTATAGGTTGCTAGATTGTAAGGTGCTACATCTCACCTGCCTGAAAAAGACTGGACATCTACTCGTGTATGAATCAGAATTGTTTGACTTCAAGTAGAGAGTTGTTCAAGATAGTCATTTATTTCTGTTTCACACGAATATCCAAATACAAGAAGTCTAGGGACTATAAGAACAACCCTACAATTTTCTATAATGAATGTACTTATAGCCTTTTCCCTCTGCCACCCTAAGTGTGGCTTTCATTTTCACAGTCTAAGATACAGTTTCCACCACAATATAACAGCAATATGGTGGAAGAAGACAGAAACCTTCTATTTTGGGAGAAATTTTCCTAGATTCTGGCAAGGTTTGCTGTGCTTAATCAAGGGCTGCCATGATATTTGCATCCAAAAATGCAGAACCATGTGAACATCACTTTCTTTACTGGTTAGTTTGGGTCTTCATAATTTACCAAAGACTAAGTGGCTTATGCAACAGGTGTTTATTTTCTCACCGGTACGGATGTTGGAATACTAAGGTTCTGAGGATGCAGATTCTGGAAAGGGCTCTGCCACTGGCTTGGATGGCCACCTTCTCACTGTGTCCTCAGATGCTCTTCTCAGTGTGTGCTCCATGGTTAGAGTGCAGAAGACCCCCTCCTATCTCTCTTTGTAATGATGTTAACCTTCTTAGGTCAGAGACTGATCCTTATATCATTTAACCTTAAATACTTCTTAGATTCTCCTTTTCGAAATATAGCCATGCTTGAAGGTTAGGGTTTCAAAATATAAATTTTGAAAAGAAGCATATATTCAGTCCATAACACCTTGTATGGCAAAAAGGACTCAGCACATATGATTAGAATGTACTAAGTTTCTGCGGTAAATGTATTGCCAAAGAAGTCTATCCCGAAAAGACTGGTGTGGTCTGTTATATGAGCTAATTGTTGGGGTGGGTCTGATGTGGTAACAGATGTCCTTGTAGGAGGGAGACAGGATACAAGAGAGGAAATAGGAGATGTTAAGGGTGCAAACCAGAGATCAAACTGGCGTGAGGAAGGAGTCACACATCGCAGAATGCTGGCAGGTTCCTGAAACTAGAACAGGCAAGGAAACAGGTTCTATTCTGGCGTCTCTGGAAAGGAAAATCCCTGTCATACCTGAATTCCGTAGGACAGAGTAAGGATTCTGAGACCACTTTCATGCACAGCTGCCATATTATCTATGCATTATTTATCTCCTGACTTACGAGAAAACAATATTTGTTTCATTTAAACCATTGGTATTTAGGGTGAAATTTTCTAGCCCAAATGATATACCCTATTCTTCCTCTCTTTTATTTCTCTTAAAGGAAGATTCACTTGTAATTTCACTGTCATCTCTAGATACATATCCATGACATGAATGATAAAATCCTGCCTTTATAATATAACACTGGTGTGACTAAAAGTACACAGATTGAGAACTATTATAGCTAAGATATCTAAAGAAACTGTGTTAAATGCACAAAACCCATTTAAGTCTCAGGAGAAACTGATACTAAACACATGTATTCTAAATTATGAGTAACAAAGTTTCTTTTTGGAGATGGTATATTTTAACATTGCATAATTTTATACTCAAAAATTGTATCCATGCATAACTATATCATGGCCACATGAGATGCATAAATAAAAATATAGAAATACATTTATGTCCTTATCACTGGCAGATTTATACAAAGTATTTTTAATTTTCTATTTTATTATTATAAAGTTATATTTAAAATGAAATTATAAAATTTTATCTAATGAAGTAGAGACTTAACAAAAATTCTCAATATATTTTGTCACAGGAGTGCTTAATACCCTTAAAAGTTATAATTTCCCCAAACACCTTTTGTTTACATGTTTCATATCTCTCAATATTTACTATATTAGACTGTAAAAGAATAAAATTATTCTCACACTTACACTTTATTTTAAAATAATAAAGCATGCACTCCATATTCAAAAATAGTGAAGAGAATGTTCTACAGCTTTGAGCATCTATTTAGTGTCTGATTCAGTAAAAGAGGTTTTTGCATCTGCTTATACACTCAACTTTTCTTTATATATGCTATGCGGCTTCTCAAAACAAAAAAAAACTCCGTAATACAATGATGAAAGACTGAGATTGAAAAAAGAAAATACTGCCTTAGTAATACAATTAAAGTTATTTTGGCATTGTGGATCTCTTAAAAGGTTTTTGAGAACCCTTAGTATGTCCTTGAGCTACATTATAAGAACCATTATTATTAAAAACAGTAATAGAGAAGAATCACACAATTGGACCAATTATAAGAAAGTCAATCAAAATGTATGAAAATTCTCAAAGTTGTAAGAGAATGAAACTTGGAGACTATATTGAGCTGACAAAATGCAGTTTGAAAACACATTTTCTTCACAATTTCTCATGACTTCAAGAGGGGAAAAGGAAAGCTTACAAAACAGCAAAAATGTAATGGCTACTCTCAAAATCATTAGCTATAATATTACCTGCACCAACAGAGGCAAAATGGTGAATGCATTCATTTAGTAGCTTTAATTTTAAAATGGGTTAAAAACTTGAACACACATTTCTTCAAAGAAGACATACAAATGGTCAAGAACTACCTGAAAAAAGGGTCAATGTACGTAACCATAACGGAAATGTAATTTCAAACTTCAATGAAATATCATCTCCCACATTTCAAGATGGTTATAAAATAAATGAAAGATAACAAGCGTTGGCAAGGATGTGAGACACTTGAAATTCTGTGCACCATTGGTAGGAATTCAAAAGGGTGCAGCTTCTATGGAAAACAGTATAGAAATTCCAAAAAATTAAATGACAGTATGTTCCAGAAATCCCATTTTTGAGTATTTATTCAAAAAACTGAAATCAGATTCTCAAAGAAATAGTACTCATACGTTCCTTGCAACATTAGTCATGATAGTCAAAATATGGAAACAACCTAAACATCCATTCCCAGCAGAACTGATAATGAGGATGTGGGATATTTGTACAATGGAATGCCATGCGACCTCTAAGAAAGACGAAAAGTCTGCAATATGTAATGACATAGATGATCCTTGAGAAAATATGCTAATGAAATAATAACAAAGTACTGTACGCTTACATCTTAGTGATGTGTATAAAATGGTCCAGTTCTCAGAATGCAAAAGGACTATTGAGCGTTGGAGGAAGAAGGAAGTAGAGAATTACTAAATATTATGCATGAAGTTTCAGCCAAGCAAGATGAATACACTCTAAAGATATGCTGTGCATTATACCAACAGCCAATCATAATGTATTACACAGTTAAAATTTGTTTACTGGGTAGATCTCATAGTAAATGTTCTTATTACAATAAAATAAATTGGACAAATAAGCAATCTTGAAAAACTATGTACATAAATAAGTGCAGGGAAGGATCCAAGATGACTGAAAAGAGATATTACAAAGTACTTCTGCCACAAAGATGAGTTGGCACAGCAAAGGAGAAACCATATTTTGAGGAGAGTGAGGAAGGGAGGACTCTGGAAATGAGCAAAGCAGTGATGGAAACACTAAACAGCCAAGAAAGTTGGAGAGTCAGAATACAAACCTAGAGAAAAAGCCATTCACAACTTCCAACTCAGTTCCCCAGTCAGAGGAGCTGTAGTGGGAAAGTGCCTGCTCATAGCAGAAGACCAGCAGTTTGACTTACAGAAGAATTCCATAATTGGATGCTTCAAGTTCAGTCTGTGGAGTTGGCTGCTCTAAAAATGACTAGTGTACTCCACAGAAAGTACCCGCTGGAGACTTCCCTCAAGCCCCAGAGCTCAAGTTACTACAATTGCCATACTAGATGCCATTTTTGCTCAGGAGTACGTGGCCAAGTCATCAACTCAGTCAGAAACCTTGGTCTGGAATAAGCATCAACTGGTAGAACACAGTGGCCTCAGCATACTGCAGCTTCAGAAGCCTCAGTCCAACTTGCATTTATCAACAGGACCTAGGGAAGTTCTCCTTCCCAGTTCCATCCACAATACCAGCTTCACCTGGATTTGTCATTCAAAGGGTGGTGGGATCCTAGCTACTTCTCACCGTTCCAAGAAGGCAACTATTAATGGTCCCAACCACTGACAACATATGCATTCACTCAACTGGAACTAAGGAAGATCTCCCCAGACCATGGCTCTAGGTCTGTAGCTGCTCGTGTAAAAAGGCTCAGAATCAAGCTTGTTCCTCAGACTCCAAGACTAACTACCAATGACAAAACATATCTCTACCTCAAATTGCCCCACATGACTTCCACCCATATTCTGGATCTCCAATTCCAGAAGACACACCAACAACAAAAATCAAGCCGAAGCACTTAGGGTAAGTGTCTCCCGTATGCTACACCCACATTAGTATGGACACAGTACCATAAATCTAGCCACTGTCAGAACATGGCCTAGAAGACACAGAAAATATCTCTACAGCCCATTGACTTCAGAACACAGCTACTGATGCCAATATTCCAAATACCACTTTTATTTGTCATCTAGAAACTCAAGAAGATTATCATCTCTGTCCCACATGAAAGTTGCTGGCAGGACTAAAAAAGCTAGCAACAACTGTAATCGTCCCCACTCATAGTGTCAAGAAGGTCCCTTTCATGTTCTAAAACCTTGAGAGCATGGTAACTAGTGCCACAGACCTGAGCAGCATCTGTGCTGGTTCCCACAGGACCTGTGAAAGGACCTTTGTCATCTGGTGCCTCTACACCATTGCTGTTGTGACGGGCTCAGGTATCTTTCACGTGCATCCCAAGAATTTGGAAGAAGGTTTTCACATCCTGTGGCTCATGAGTCACAGCTGCTGGTCCTGCCCTTGCTGGTATAATCTGTGCCAGCCTCGAGAGATCTGGGCACAGTCTTCCTGTCCCACATCACTGCCACTGGGGTAGCTTCTGTCACAAGCCTCACTACCATCAGGCCTCAACTCTGTGGAAGCTTGAGACACAACACCTTTGGAAGCCTGGCCTCCACTGAAAAGTCATACAATGATTTTCATTAAATACTGCAGTATAAACAGGTGAGATGCTGATAGACACTGCTGGCATTATCAAAGATGAAGAAATCACAGTCAATGATTTTGAGTTTCCCTACAACCTACCCAAATCATCTATTCAACTGAATTTCTATAGTCTATCTCAATGAAAAGCTCTTTTCTACAAAAGTTACTTTATAAAATTGAAAGAAGTGAACACACCAGATTTTTCATAGATTTTGCGTTCTGTGTTCTGACTTGTACATCTTTTGGGAAAGGTATATAGGGCTTCTAAGAATGGCTTTCTTGGTAAGCATTTTGCTCCTGACGATGTGTCATGAAGTAGCAAATTGTGAAATTTTTACTTTCTTTCCACTTGGGCACTGCAGTATAATGTCCATTAGTTTTTTTTGGTTGTGATTAATGAATTTCGACACTAGAGTTTCTGCAGATCTCAGCAGAGTGGGGCCCCTCTTACAATTAAGGCAGCTGTGGTGTAGACAGCAGAGTATCTGGGGAGTCAGTGGTTCTTTCCACAGTGAGAGTCATGGTTCTCATGAGGTCATGAGGAGTTTTTATAAGGACTATTGCTGTTGGCTGTGTGCCCGGGAAGGATTTCTGTTACTGGCTGTTCCAGTTATACTGGAGGGCTTGAAGCTCTCTGATTACACACCCGTGTGGGCCCAGGTACTTCACTGGGAAAAGCCAGGACCAGGGTCACAACCTCAGTTCCCCCAGTGGCACTCATTCCCAGTAGTCAGCAAATCATGATCAGACAGTGCAGGTGTGGGTGCAACTGATGCAGAGGACCCATTTATGCACAATGCCAGCAAAAATTGTTTTTTTCCTCTATGCTGCTAATGTTTGTATGTCTACTCCAGAGAAGGACTTCATATCCTCTGTAGCTGGACTATATCAACAGCTAGATGCTACAGTACCTGCCATGAGTTCAAGAGGAAGGGAGTGGTTAATGGCTAGCTAGAGTTGTGCAAAACTCCTCTGAGCTGGGTGGGTGCAGTGGTTCACAGTGACAGCATACACCCCATACACGCGAGGTCTAATGTCCATGCCCAGCACCACAAAGCAGTGAACAGGCAAACAAACAGAAGAAAACAAGAAGCTCACTGCAACAATGATCAGAAGAACAACAAAAATGAAACAAAAACACCAAGAAAACTAGTTACAGTAGCTAAAATTCCTCTCAGCTGCGCTACATCTGTGGTTTGTCTCTGGCTGTGCGCCCTGAGAACAAGGCATTGGTCAGGCGTTTTGCTCCCTCGCCCAGTTCTTTCAGTAGTAAGACCCACCGCGTATCGAGCGGTAGTGCGGTACAGCTGGAGTTCCTCTCAGTCAAGGAGGTCATAGGAGCAAATGGCTATGGAACGCAGCCCCAGCCAGAGAGAATTTCTGCACAGAGCTGCTTAGATTGTATGCTTTGGGGACAGAGCAAAGGGCAGAGTTAGGGTGGCTGCATGAGTCCACCATGGATACCACAATCCCTCTCTCCTACTTCTCTTTCTTGCTCCCTTCTCCCTTCTTTACTTTACTTTTCTTTTTTTTCATTCTTTATTTGTCTAGCCAGGTTGATTTGAAAGACCTAGCCTCAAGTTCAGAAATTCTTCTGCTTGTCCTACTTTGTTGGGGAACTATCATCTTTTCTCCTTCATTAATTTTATATCTTTAATTTCCTGACTGGATTCTTTTTATTATTTCTTTTCCTTTAAAAGTGAAGTTTTCATTAATATCATGAATTGCTTTTCTCATTTCTTTGTACTGTTTATCTGCATTCTCTTCCATTTCATAGTTTCCTTAGGATTAATATTTTAAATTATTGTTCCAGCATTTCAAAAATTTCCTTTAAACAGACACTGGTTTCTAGGAAATTATTTCCTTTCTTTGGAGATGGTATGATTCCTTTTATGTTTCTTGTTTTTTTATGTTGATGCTTGCACATTTGGGTGTAATGTTCATTTCTTCTAATTTATGAAGTGGTTTTGTAGGACAGTTTTTCACTGAGATAAGATATAGTATTCAGCTGAATAGAAGGTTTGAGTTTGGTTATAAGGGAGTTCTAAAGCATAGTCTCCATGAGATTTCTTCATCTTTGATGATGTCAGCAGCACCTGAGAAGATCTCAGTGGTCTATGTTGCAGCATTCCATGCAGATAGTTGTATGGCTTTTCACTGGAGGTTAGACTTCCAAAGGTTTTGTCCCTTGAGACCCCACAGAGTGAGGCCTGATGGTGCTGAGGCTTGTGACAGGAGCTACCACAGTGGCAGTGGTATGGGACTAGGAGAAGATGTGCCCGTATCTGTTACAAGTAGTACAGGTGACACCAGGAAGGGTAGCACCAGCCACCGTGGTTCATGAAGCATGGGATATGAAGGAGGTTTCTCAGAAAACTAAAAAGAGAATTAGCATATGATCCAACAAGTCAACTAGTGGTATATATGCAAAGGATACTAAATCATTCTATCAAGAAATATGTATACTCTCATGTTGAACACTATTTATGATTGTTAAACATGGAATCAGCACAGAGGACCTACACTGGAATAATGAATAAAAATAGACACACAAAAAAATATCATTCAATGAAATCCTGAAACACGAAAATCCTGAAAACGTGAAATCCTGTCATTTGCAATAACAAGGGTAGACATTATGTTAAGTGAAATACACACATGGAAAGAAAAATATCATGTGTTTTCACTCATTTGGAATTTGCAAGTCAATCTTGTAGAAGAACAGAACAGAGTAATGGTCACTGGATCCAAGAAAGGGTTATATGTACGTAGAATAGAAAGAATTTCTGTAAAATCTATCAAGACACTGAGATTTAAGGGAGTGTTTCTGGTTTTTTAGCACAGTAGGGTAACTATAGATTAAAATAATCTGTACTAGAACTTAAAGTGACTATAAGAGTATGAAATTTGAAAAATGTGAAAATGATTAATGTCTGAAAATACAAAACAGCATAATACCCTGATTGTATTATTATACATTGTGCAAATGCATTGAATTTTCATAATGTGTACCATAAGTATGCATAAATACTATATCTCAAAAAAATGTAGTATACACTGGTTTAATTCCAGCTACTTGGGATGTGGAAGCAAGAATTACACAAGTTTGAGGCCAGTCTGGGCAACTGAAAAAGATTCACTCTATACAGTATAACACTGAAAATGTATGGGGATGTAGCTCAAACTCAAGCACTATCAAATACATAAATAGATGAATAAATAAAACAATATATAATAAATAGTGGAAGTACTCTAAACATGTTTAAAGAAAGCTGGAAACTACATATATGCTACTTTGTTCCTTTATACTATTAGTTTATCTTAGTTTATAGAAAAAAAGGTTTTGTAATTTTTGTTTGTTTCTTCTTTGTAAGAATCTTTTTGTCTTATTTTTCAAGTACTTTGAAGATAATAATTCAGAGTATATTAACTGTAGTTCTCTTATTATTTTGTTATGAAATTTTGTTTTATTTTTTCCTGAAATAAAAAGAAAAATAGCAACTTTTTAAAAATATCTATTTGAAAGAGACAATTTTAGTTAATATATTCAAGGTTTGTTTGCTTCAGTGACTCAAGAACTGTTAAAAGCTGAGTCATCTTACAAGAGTGACAAAAAGATGTCAAATAGTTACACTCTAAAAAGTCATAGGAACTTTACAATCTTATGGCCAACACTTATTAGTAAATAATGACAGGACACTTAATTTCTATTTTTATAAACTGTTCCAAGACATAGAAAAAAGAGGAAACTTTTGTAAAATTAATCATTATCCTGATATCATTAGCCAGAAAACAATCACCAAAAAAAGAAAAGAGTAAAATCTCATTTAAAATTGAAGAAGAACAAATGTTTAGCACACTCAAATGAGTATTTACCATTCAAACAGAAACACAGTGGCTTAGGTTTGTTTAAAGAATGCAAACATGGCTGAAGTAATAAAATATAATTCATTTCTTTAATATATGTAAAATTAGAGTAAATTTCCTATAATGAATGTGATATTTATGTATACAAAAATGTGTCAATAAATCTAATTAATTAAAAAATAAAACCATTACCAGGGTTTAGAAAAGGCAAATAATAATACTCAACTAATATTTTGCTTTGCATTTAAACCAGCGTTTCCTTAATATAGCTTTAAGAAATCAGTAAGATAACTTTCTTACTGTGGCAAAGATTATCTATTAGAAATTACAATGACATTTAAAGATGAAGAATACCAAAGTCAGAAAAAGGAAGAATACCCATTTACCACAAATATCATTCTACTATTTCTAACCAACATAATAAAACAATAATTGCAATAATCACATTAGAAAGTACAATTTTGGGGAAAAAAAGAAAAATGACCATTTCCTAATGCATGGTTTGAAAATCCAACAGAATGAACTGAAAAATAAATTTTAACTTATGAGATACAAAGTAGGAAAACCAATGTAATCATTCATAAAAATCACTAGTCTGAAATTATAATTTAAAGTATTTTCAAGCTTCAATAAAAACAAAAATCTTTTGGATTAATCATGTGCATATTATATATATATATATGAAATAAGTGAATAGAACTGCACAATTTAATGAAAGCAAAAGAAGAGATATAGAGTTTTCCCTATGTAGATGACTCAATATTGTCCCAAATATTTTCACAAAGTCAGTTTTTAAACATAATATTAAAAATGTCTTTTACTGTATAAAGTTTTCAATTTTATAAAGAAAATGAAGCATGATGAGAAGCAGTGATAATGATTTGCTTGCACTATCAAAAATCAACATCATAAAACTAGAATATTAAAACATTTTCAAATAAAGATATAAGAATATCACATATTATAAAGGTATTGTTTAAAGTATATGAGGAATAACAGTTACCAGACGATGTTAATATAATTTAATTACTGCTCATAAAAATATAGTTCTACCCTTAGCATACTCTAAATGTAATGGAAAAGGAATTAAAAGTAAATAATAAAAACAAGTTAAGGGTGAGTATTTATTTTTTGTAATCCTAGGGTTGGGAAGGAAAATTTTAAAGCTTTATATAAGGAACAGACACCTCAAATGCTCACTAATTTGATAGTTAGAAATAAATTTTTCTAAAAAACCACAGGATAAATGCTAATTTTACTGAAATGATCCTTTTCAAATTGAATGGGGTAAATATTCTATCTAGAAAATCCACATTAACAGAACAATGAACAAAACTTATGAATAAACAAAGAATATAAAGAAAATTTACAAGACCAAATCTCAAAGTAAGAAATAAAAAGCAGTCAGTATTTAATAAAAATTTGCCTTCAATCATTTTAGTATGTTGAAGTTAAATCCCCATTATTCTTAGCAAAGATCTTTTGATTTATTAGTTTCAGCATGCCCAAAAGAATCAAATGTTTCCTCAAATTTAAGTTTCATGAATATTTTAAAAATGAACTATCAAAGTAAAAGAGGGAAAACTGAGTGACCCACGAGATGAGATTTTGAAACGGGAATTACTTGCCTGCAGTGTAATGAGGGAAGACTCGTTAGGAATAGGAAAGGGCTTATTAGTAACAGGAAAGAAGCCTACCTTAAATTTAGTTCACGTCTATGTATGCAAAAAGAAAACCAAAATAAGAAATACACAGGAATGTTCAATAGAAATATGGTTTTAGAAACACAGAAAGAAGACCATAATAATGCCAGAAAGTCTGTCTTTAAATAAGAAAGAGTGGGCTTAAGACTTGAGACAGACAAGAATAAAAGGACATATACATGAACCCGTTCTCTGCTTGGTATAAAATTAGGCATTCCTTCCCAGGCAGTTTCCCAAAAAAGAGAAAGAAACTCTGAGCACTGAAGAAAACTAACTTGGAGGATACCATGTATTTTTCTAGCACCTTTATACATAATGGAAGAATACTACCTATGGTTAATGGAAGGGTAGATAAAATTCACATGGAGCAAAAGATTACTCCCAATCAGTGTATTTAGCAAATGAAGGTCTATGAACCCATGGTCAGTTGCCCTTTAACTGGTTTATGAAGATCAGGAGAGAGCAAGTGTGTGAGTGTTCTTTCTGAAGAGCTGAAAAGCAGCCATGATTATGAAAAATCTTAATAATATTTTCAATAAGGTAAACGATAGACGTCTTACAGAAGAACATTAAGAATAAAGGGATTTTAATTGCCATGTCTATTTGCATTTATCTTGTGACTCCTAGGGAAAGATGATGAATTATATATTTTTATATTTAAAGTTTGTAGAAAACAAATGACTTTTAGATGCACTGTTTTCATAAGGTAGATGCTAACAGAAGCCAATAAAGTTACCATTTGACTTAATTTATGAAAAACTTCCTTGTAACTAGAAATTTATCTACAATCTTACTAATTTTTCTTTGTCTGAAGTTTAAATTACTTAATTGTCCATCATTCACTTCAGTGCACAAAACATTTGCTGATCAATACTATAAATATTTTCTAGTTCCTTTCCCTTCCCTTTTCTAGGATGTGTGAAAACATTAGGCAAATTCTCCTTTCAGTCCTCTAATTTCCCCAGTGATCTGTCAAAAAACCTTGGCAAAACCCACAGCTTTGAATCTCAGATTATGTACTAATCTAACACCCACTTGCTACTTTTCAAAACTAATTCTGCAATCATTTGGTTTCAAATCTTTCTTATTCACATCTATGCAGCAAGACATATTAAATGGCACCATTGGTTGATTTTTTTCAAGGGAAAAATGAGGGAAAATTAACATGTAAACAAACAATTCATTGGAAAGTAGCACCTATCCAAGAAAAATGGGGTGAGAGGAGTGAGCCAAGACAAGCCAGATCTCTGCACACCCAATAGGAAGTCTGGACCAAAAAGTTTCTGTCTGAAAGGCTCTGCCCCATATTGAACAGGAATGACCAGATCCTTGTAAAGCTATTTCAACAATTCTTTCCAGAATAGTATGACCTTGTCTTGAAAATAGAGCTGAAATCAGAAAACAAGGGGAGCTTTTAGCTAACTATACTTGCATCTGGCTAGCAACAAATGCTATCTAATGTTATCTATCTGTTGTCTCTATTGCGTACTTATGATCTAGTCTTATTCAGTTAGCTCCAAAATCTTCTCCCTGTAGAATTAGCAAAGTCTTTTAAGTAAAGGATATATGCCTTATTTATTTTCTTTTCACTATGGATGACTAATAGAGTAACAATAATGCATGTAATAAATAACTGTAAATCTTTGTTAAATTGCTGAATTTAACCCTCTATGTGCTTATAGATTCATTAAACTACAGATTCCCTTCAAAGTCATCAGTGTTGATTCTTTGAACCTCAGAAGAAAGCTGAATTAAATTAAATTTCTCAGCCTCTGGTAGCCTTATAGAATCTTCTGATAAATGACATGTACTTCTCACTGACATGAAAAGTCATTACTTCTCAAAAGTCTTAATACTCAGGACAACTCCAGCTCTTCAAGTGAAACCAATTAAATGGACTGAATAAACTGGGCTTGAATTTGTATAGCCTTCTCAATTTCACACTTTTTAAAATCAGGTCCTGCCCAGCAAGTTTTTCTTTGCTCTTCCTCATCCTTTACAGTTTCCAGCACAGAACTTGCTTGATACCAATTCTAAGTCTTACAGTTTACTGCAATGTTAGGTACATTCTGAATATCCAGTAGATACCCATTTCAAGCAAACTGTGTTTCTAGTAGGACCTCAAAATGATTGCTAAAGAACAATAAAAGTCAATTTTATAGAGTCTTAAGAATACAATTGCAAATCTTATTTCTTAACATTATAAAAAGTACTACAACATCCAAACAGCTTATTCTTACTTTCCAGTGTAAGGAAGCACAGTTCACAAAATAATAAAAACAACTGATCAAAAACCAAAAACAGCCACAAGCATTTTTAATACCCTTGAAAGCCCCATAAGGGTTTTTTGTGTTAAAATGGAGTGACAATTACACTTTTCCTAAATCTGATTACAGGATTAGTCCCATCAGTATGTTCTTAGGATCACTAATATGAAACAAAACAAAGAAGAAATCAAGAAGCCAATTTAATACTGGCTGACCTATAATACTATGTAACTATTCTCTACCTCTTCTTTCTATATTTCCCTCAATTTATAGTATATATTTATAGTATATATTTATAGTATATATAAAATAATAAGACAATTGTATGAGCTTTCAGATCTGTAATAAAATGACACCTCACCCTGACTTGGCAGCCATGCTCGGCACAAATACTGGAAATATTACCTAGATAGTTTGTGATATAAATCCAACCCTGAACTGTCCATTGCAATAGCCCTGAGTAAGGTAAATACTTTCTTCCCACTCTTACTCCATAAGCCATGTAACAAATCATCATATTTTTCTAATAGTAAAAAGAGAACCATGCTTCCCCAAAGAAGATGTACAGATGGTAAGGATATAAAAAGAACTTCAACCTTATTTGTCAGTAAGCAAATCGTAAATTCAAACAAGCAGTATCACTCCCTCCCTACTAAACAACCAGTCTTGAAAGCACTAAACACCAAAAGCTGGGGAGAGTATGTGGTAAACGGATCATGTTTTCAATGCTGGTTGAATACAAAATGATGCAGCCACTTTGGAAATTTATTTAGTATAGTTTTCCAAAACTAAATATATTCTTTACGCACAACTCAGCAGTCATACTTCTTGGAAATGAACTACTTGGAAACTTATATAAAAATACACACAGATATTTTTAGTAGCTTTATTTGCACTTGCCAGTAGTTGGAAGAAACCAAAGTGTATTTCAGCAGGGATAAAGCTCTTGACAATAGAATATTACTCAGAGCTTTAAAAAGTGGGTTATCAAACCAATAACTGATATGGAAGAAATTTAAATACATATTGCTAAGTGAAACAAATTAATGATAAAATGCTTCATACCGTGCTCCCAACTATAGGACATTCTGGAAAAGGCAAAACTACGGTGACAGTGACAAGATCGGGGGTTCCCAGGGATTAAGAGGAGAGGAAAGATGAAAAGATAGAGTACAAATAATTTTTAGGGCACTGAAAAAATTCTGTATGATACTACAATATAGATACATATCAGTGAACTAAGAATTTTAAGTGATGATAATGTGTTAGGGTAAGCTAATGATTTTTAACAAATATACCACTGAGAAGTATGAGAATATAACTGGGAAAAGTTATGTGTGTAGGAAAAATGGGTATTTTAGAACACCTTGTATTTTCCTCTCAGTGTTGCCATGAACCTAAAATTGCATTAAAAATGATTCTTGCTAATTAAAAACAAGAAAACTGATAGGATGTAAGACATGATATGATATGATATGAAGAAGTCCCTAAAGGCAATATTTGTGCATTTATGTTATAAAAAAGGAGGCAAAATCTTTTTATCCTTACAAAATATCATTTTTACTTTGCAAATAAAAGATGGCATGTTAAAAAATATATAGAAACTCAGAAAGAAATCAATAATCATCTAAAACTACCACTTTAATAGCCACTGTTAACATCTTGATAAATACGTTTCAACATATTTTATGCGTATGGGACATAATTAAAATAATTTGTTTAAAATTCTAGTCTTTACTAAAAAATGAATATTTGCTTAATAAAAGCAAATACAAATACATAAACATTTTGTAGAATACAGTTAATTATAATTCATGGGTAAGGTTCACAGGCAAAATTATATTTGAGAAAAATTTATTTTATTTAACAAAAATGACATTCAACATGACATGTATATATTTCCATCAATCTTAATTACAGAAAAAATTAATCTTTGAAAGTAAAGCAAAGATCAATAAAATTATTGTAGTTTAAAACCACATCAGCAATACTTAAGTGTAACTTTAGTACAGTTGAATGCCACATTAGATTATGTCAGGAGTTTCTTGGATTTCTACAATGCCATGAAGGAGTACAAAATAGGAGCATTCCGTTCAAAGTGATTCTGAGTAAGAGGTCCCTTCCAAAGAAGTTATGCTGGGCTAACCTACCGATCACCTTTCTGTTTTAGTTCATAGCAATGTAGAATTAAGCACATGCTCCAAAGGATAAACTATGCCAACAGATGTGAAATGCTCTCAAAATGGAGCGTATTGCTCTTCTAAGAAAAGATTAGACCACGATTTTAGGAAATGGACTGTCAAAAGAGAAATCTACAATACAGACTTCTTCCTTCTTCCTGGTCCTTCCTTTCTTTTCTATTCCCTTCCTTCCCCCACCCTTTCTTTTCTCATTCTTTTCCAGGAGGTTTAAGTAGTAAAGGTTCCTAATCATCACCCTCTTACCTCACAGATGCTTTCTCTCCTTTTGGCAAGACCTAACCATCTTAAGGAGGTCTCCAGTTTGGAGAAAGGGACATGGAAAAAGAGGAAGCAGTATCAATACAATGGCAAAGGGCTCTCTACCTTCTTCTCCAATGAGTCCCTTTCCATTTGGTCCCAATGAGTTTGACTTTCTCTCACAGTATAGCTCTTCTAGAAGTCATGTTTGAAATATCAGAAAGAAGAGAAATATGGCCATTCACTTAGACAAAGTACAAGGAAAGAAGAAATTGTATCTTGGGCTGGGGATATGGCTCAGCAGCACAGCACCTGTCTGGCAAGTGCAAGGTCGTGGGTTTGATTCTCGGTACAAAAAAAAAAAAAAAAAAAAAGGAAATTATATCTCATGATTGAGCATATGTTACTGTCATTTTATAAGGAACTTGAAGTTAAGACCCTAATTAGTAATCACTGTGCTTGCTATTACTCCCTGTATATACATTTCCCTAAGAAACCTCTGAAGTCTGTGGCAAAACAGATTTTAAAAATTCTTAGGTGTCAAAAAAAATTCTTTGGTGTCATAGAAAACTCCATACAAATAGTATGCAGATTTCCCTGAAATATATCATAACAGAATCCAAATTTCCCTAAAACTTGTTTTAGCTGAACCACCACAATTCACAATTTTTACTTGTCTGACCAAATCTGCACAAGCGACAACCATCCCTCTAATACCTTTAAGCCACGAATAAAAAATTCCCCAATTATTCTACATCCTCCATTTATTCTATTCTGACCCAGTTTCTTTTATCGGATATCTTCCTCACAGCTGTTGTCTTTTGGTTCTGTGTGACATTTAACGTTGATTCTTGCTTCATAAATTCTGGGTATTTATTTGCACATCTGGTTTATGAGCATGATATTTCTAAAGTGAATGTAACTTGAACTTACTCCTCTGGCTATTTTTATTTTCAGTTACTAAAGATATAAGAAGTTTTAAACCCTTTAGATCTTTTTATCCCCAAATGCAAATAGATTCAAACACTGATTACTTCACCTAAATACTGAACTCTGAATATATTCCTGCCTAATAATTTCTATTGCTTTCCATATGCATTTTATGAACTCCCAAATTTAAATGCTAATCTAGTCCTACTTTTCCTCCTTTTCATAGTCCATAACCTTTTCACTATTTCTTGAATCCCAGATTCTCTTAGGAACACAATGGTGTTCTTACTATAGATTCTAATAAAACAAACTCAAAGGCATAAGAAACCAGAAGGTAAGTAGTAAAAATGATAAAAGAATAGTATATTAAACGAGTGAGATTATCACAAGACTCCAAGAGAATCTAGAAGAATTTAAAAGAAGAATTCAATAAAAAATGAATCTTACAGTTAAAAGTAATTTCCATTACTTTAAGCAATTGAGCTGAAGACAATGTTCACAATATTATGTGAATGGTGACTGTAAACAATGAAAACACACATGATAATATGAAAGAAGAGCTATTCCAAAGTGACATTACTAGTGATATGTCTAATAGAATTATTAATAATGAGAAATCTATTTTATTTAACAAAAATGACATTGAACATGGCATGTATATATTTCCATCAGTCTTAATTACAGAAAAAATTAATCCTGGAAAATAACTGCAGATTTCTGTGTGTAAAATTTAAAGGCCAAGAATACGAGGAACAATGTATTTCAAGCCTGTTGTAGTCAGGGGTTACATGGAGAACAACTGCTACAGGACACAGTGTTTGTAATATTATTTTATAATAGTCACCCAAAAGTATACACAAGAAAGTGCAGGAGAATCTGTCCACAACACTAAGACCCAGGATAGCCGAGGGCCTGGATCCCACAGCAATGTCATGTAAGAGTCCTGCTAGAGACCCAAAACACAT